>BPLQ01010497.1:210668-510011 GCA_021605075.1 Caerostris darwini | reverse complement strand
AGAAATGTACTGTGACTCCTTTCATTTTAAATGAATGAAATATGGCAAGGTTGATCTTCACTGGTGCACTTTTAAAAATGAAACGGAAAAATAAGCACTTTGAATTTATGATTCATTTTTATTCATTGCTGATCTGACTGAAATTCAAATGTTATTAGACGTGTGCAAACTTAAATGAATTAAAGTTTAAAGTGCAGTCTTAAATGAATTAAAGTTTAAAGTGCAATCTTGAATTAAAGTTTAAGGTGCAATCTTAAATGAATATTTTAGATACTTTATTTTCAAAACAAGATTCTTTCGTCAGATTGACAGAACTTATTCGAAAAAAATAACATTCAAGAAAATATTTATTAGTAAAAAGTGAATAATAAAAATGTTCTCATAAAAACTAAAATAATAAGAAAAAAATAATTTTAAAAATTTTAAGCTGATTATATTTTTTATATTTCGCTTAAAAGGGCCTGAATGGTCTGGCGCTCGGTACCACAGGTTTCGGGTTCGAGTCCCGGCGGTGCCATGGATGTTTGTAGTGGTTCGGAATCCACTTTAAACCGTAGGTCCCGGTCCTAATAGGATCCTAGAGCGTTGCGGGGGCATTGTTACTTCGCGTCCGTATCTTCAAGTTACACGCGCCCCCTGGGTAATGCAAAGTGAGTAACGTCTGTGCAGCGCTTGCCTTAAGGCATCCAAGACCAAGCTGTCTAAAGCGTTTGCCAGCTGCATTGGAACAAAAAAAAAAATATATATATATATATTTCGCTTAAAATATAAACAATATATCGCACATAATACAACAATTCCGTTGGAACTAAATTAGTTTATTCTAAGTTAGATTTTATGAATAATTACAATTTCAAGGAAAAGTGCAAGCTCATCAGCATATTTTAAAAACTTAAAAGAAACTAGAATTATGAAATTTATTTTGTTAAAAGTTTTAATGGAAAAGTGAGAATACACTTTAATACGTTTTTTCTAACACGTTAATTTCTGCATTCAGACATGCATACGTTTTATGTTATTTTTTTTAATGAATTACAGTAACCTCATTAAAAATGTAAAGTAAAAAGTACTATTTTCTATTTAAATTTAAATAATTTTATTCTTCTAATATTCTTTTCTATTTTTAACAATGCAGGAAATAAATTATAATATAAAATTGTTCTGAAACAAAAGGAAAATATTATTCAAATTCAACTCTAATTTTTGGTTACAGCCAAACAATTTAATTCATAAATTTGATAACAAAATTTATCATAATAACATATTCTTGAATTTACGTCATAACGGAAATTTTATAGGCAAAATTGAGAAACTGTTGAAAAAATATAATAGAGCTAAAAACATAATTAACCGAGAAATGGGTCTTAAATGAAGGGGGAAAAAATGTTTTAAAAATGTTTTGTGTCTACGATTCTGAAAACAGTTTATTTTTGTCATTTTAAAATGAAACTAATTGATTGTTTCATTTCATTTACTATGGTGTATTATATTCTGAATTTTCTAATGTATAAAAAAGCAATTACGCTTCAAACAAATTGCAACAATTGCAGATATTAACAATTACTCTCTTCACAATTGCAGCAATTACAGAAGATTAACAGAGTAAACAAACAAAAATTGTTTAAAAAAATGGTAAATGATATGCTAGTGTAAGTTCGTTTTCCTATATCATCTGCCTATCCTATATTCATCTCATCTGCCCTATAAGCAGAAAAAAAACAAAAAAAACAGGCAAATGGAAATGTACTCTCATAACAAAAGCCATCATTCATTCAATATTATATCTGGTATGCCTCAACACAAAATTCTGCAAGTCTAAAAGTTGACAAGACAAACGTTATTCCTTAAATAATAAAAAATAATTAAATAATTAGCTAAAAGGATTTCGATTTTTTTTCAAAAATTTTTCCTCTCATATTTTGAACTCTGCATTATAAATAAATTCCATCAACTGTAAATTTAACATTCGGTTCAGAACATAGAACAAATATAATGGTAGTATACAGCAACTTATTCTGCAAATCTCCGGAAGATCAAAATTTTGAAGCTACTAGAGTGTAAAAGACCCATCTGTGAAAATCGGGGCTCATTGACAGTCTCAGCTGCTTCCAAAGCCCAGCCTTTTCCTGTTGCTTCAACAATTCTTTCCATTCCCCCCTCGTAGGGAATCCATCGAAGCAACCATCGTTCAATAGCTATACGACTTTTATCCCTAATCTCCCTACATAGGGAATACTTTTCAAAACGAAAAGTGGGGAAGCTACAAGTTTCTACTTCATTCAAAACAGTCGCGAAATATGCTTCGCTGGTGTGAGGTGTTCTGTGGTGGATTTCTCTATTAAACGGATTAACTTGTTCAAGTTCTTCGACTTATTATTGTTATATTCACAATCTGACTTGTTCTAGTCATCGACAATTGCCGTTATAACTAAAATCATCATATTTCAGGAAGAATGTATTAAAAAGTTTGATACGTTTGTTTCTACAAGTGGATTATTTGGCTCTTGGAATTCGCGTACAGGCCTCACAGGGGGCAAGTTTTCGCTAATGCCGTTCCCAGGGGTTTTGGAGTGGCAGATGCAAAAAATATGACTGTTTGTCAGGAGGCTGTGGTAATATTTACTCAAATTCTTGTCAAGAATTGAGCGGAGATAATCAAACACTTTAGAGCTGTTTCGGATGCTTACTAGTTAGACAGAGGTAAGATTTCGATTTTGTTTGTAGGATGAAAGTAAAGGAAGATTTTTTTTGTGATTTGACATGTTCTGTGAATTTGTTTTATTAAATTATCATTAACTTTTTTAATTAAATTAACGATATTTAGATTTAAAAAGGAAAGAAAGATTTGTGATGGCATTTTTTTATTTTTTATTTTTTTTATTTCATGATATCATTTCGTGGTATATATCTTAATAATTCTATTAAGAATTTCTTTTTAATAATAGATATATTAAATTCTTTATATATATATATAATTGAGACTTATATAAAATTATTTGAATTTGGAATTTATGATAAGAATTAAATAAAAAACATAAACATAAAAAAAATTAAATTCGAAATAAGAAACATAAAATATTTAAAAATACTTTTTCGGAAAACGATTTTGGTAATATCTGAGAGTGATTAATGAAATTTTTCATTGTACATTTTTCGTTTACATTTGTTTTCTTTCTTTCTTTTTTTTTTTTACATGTTATGTTAAATAGTTTGTAACCAAAATATATATTTGTTTTGTAAGCTTTAAAATTTCAAGATTATTATAAGACAGTAATGATTACACATTAGAATTATGTTCGGAATTTAATATTAAATATTATATTAAGAATAGCATATATTATGAAACTTTGAAATGAAATGGAAGGATTGACTTCGATTACCCTAAAAAGTTTCCTAAAACATTGTTTGGCAAGAATACTTGCGTTGTTACGGAAACCAGAAAAACATAATATTTGATCTTGTCAAATGATTTATCACTTAAATATTGGGATAAATATATTGAGGAAATTGTTTTGTGAAACATTTTTAATGTTAATGTTTAATAAATTATAAAATATTAATTCACGAAACCATTTATCTTAACTGACTCCAAATTTTACTAAATAATTAATTCATTTAATATTTAGGATTTGTATATCAGTTTCATTGAGCATAAGTAATAAAATAAAATTATTCTTCAATGAAATAGTGTTCTGCAGTTTCTCTTATCACCAACTATTTAACCAAGCTAAAATTAACACTATTTTAAGTCAGTCATTCTCATAAAAGTGTTCATTAAAATTATCTAAATGGCATAAGAATGCGGATACATTAAAACATTATATTAATTTTGTGACTTCGTCCACCTACGTATGTCTCGGATTGTTTCAGTGTTTCTTTAATGATGGACTTCTTGATTTTTCAGACCTTGATATTGACGAAAGAGACCGAAGAATTAACTAGAATAATTGTGTATTTCTCATCAGGCGAATTTAGTTTTACAAATAGAGAGAAAAAAAAATCTTTTTACAGGGTATGATTATCTGACACACGAGAGCAATATTTTTGAAATCATGTGTCCAAAACGTATTCCAAAATATATAGTTGTCAGGAAAAAGAATATATAAATTGCTTTTATCGATTCTTCTTAGAATTACACCACACACACAAAAAGCCTATAAATTTTAAGTGATTTTCACCAATGTATTTCAAATTTTTTTTTTTTTTTTTTGAGTAATATAAATATATTTTAAAATAAATTCATTAATTTTTGTATTTAAGGTATGTGAATTTTTTCTAACAAAAATTTTTCTGTCAGAAATGTAAAATTTGTACAACTTTATTAAAATAGTTGTTCTTTCGTTGAATTATCTATGCGATAAAAGTTACGACAATAATAAAATAAAAAAATAATTTTTAGTTCATTGAACTCACGAAAATAGCAAGATAAAGCTTTTTTGGTAAAGAGTTTCATTGTATGTCATTAAGACACGAAATTTTTTACTTGTGAAAAACATTTGTAACTTTATTTTCGTCAGATTATTAATGAATTTAAACCAAAAACACATTATATTCATAGTACCAATACATCATACCTGGTAACTATACAATTATCTGTATCCCTTTCTATCCTAATTTCTATCCTATTTCTATCCTCCTTTCTACCTTTCTAAGATTATTACAATAATTTTTTTTCTAAATAATAACCAGCTTTTTTATGAAATATCTGTCATGATCACTTCAACTTTTTAAATATTCTTTTTTTGTTAATTTCTTCCAAACATTAATTTTTCTTTCTAGAAGACTAACTTTTTAAAAATTCTTTTGCTGTAAATTTTTCAAAGATATTAACGTTTCTTTCTGGATTACTCTGAAAGGCTAACTTTTTAAAAATTCGTTTTCTGTTAATTTCTTACAAAATATTAGCTTTTCTTTCTGGATTACTCTGTAAGGCAAAATTTGCAATGAGATTAAATTTTAAGTTATAATCATTAAAGCCATATATATTTGATAAGCTAGACGTACCGTTAAAAAAAAAACGTCTTCACTGTTCTTATTTTATTGAACTCTTGCATAGTACGTATGACAGAAAACTTGAACGAAAATTTGAATGATATTAAATGAATATTTGTCAGTGAATAAGTTCCTTCTAAAAGACAATGGTTAATGTTGTAGTTTGATGTTAAGTTTACTTATTTCCTTGTTGTACTTACCTACAATATCATTTTTCTTTCGAAAAGAAATTTGAATCGATTCAATTTTTGTTTTAGCTGTCAACAGTAATTGCAGAAGGAAATTTTGTAAATATGCTTATTATCTTAGATATAAAAACTCATGTCTATTAATTACATCGTTCGTAAACAATCTCTAGAACATTAGCGTCAAAACAGTCAGTAGTAAAATTTGTCATTAATGATCTCAAAATATGTAATTTATCCTTTTCAAGTATGATGTATTTTTTAAGTCATTAAATTATGTGGAATTATAAGAGTAGTGAAATATTTTCGCTTTGAAGTACGAATTGGTACAGAGTATTATGGTTGTAAATAACAAAATGTTAATGAATTTTTTATTAGATTTAAATCATATGTTAGGCATAACAGCACATTTTATTTCTTCTTGTCTTGTAATTTAAAATCATTAAAATAATTGTGTTTATATGTTATATAATTAAATAGGTTTACTTCTTCCTATCTTACTATGAAGCATTATTAACTAGAATCCTAAGCAAATCATTCTTTAATACTCATCGCAAAGCGGAAAATGTAAAGATAAATTAGAACTATTTTTTAACCGCTTTAATGACTTCTTCAAGAAATTGGTTGGCTAAATAATTCACTGTACTTAATTCGTTAGTAATGAGTATGCAGTTTCCAAAAGCAAAACAGCTTTACTTGAAGGGCCCGAAATAAACTAACAAAACTACAGGCATTTTAAAATAGCAATTATTCTGAACATTAACGATACAGTTTCTTTTAAAAAGATTGTGAAAAAAAAAAATGTTTGAATGGAGGTCTGCTCAAATATTATGCAAATTTAGAAATGTAAAAATGAATGCAAATTTGGATTATTTTGAATGCTTAGATCTCAGAATACAATAAACTTTAAAAATATACGAAGAGAAAGCTTTAGAAAAACGGAATTATTGTTTCATGTTATTTCAACTTAATCGATTGTTCTCTTGTAATCGATTATTCCTTTTCAATTATAGTTTCTTTTTATAGTACTCTTAACAATATATATCCTATATTTATTTTTTAACTCTGAAAAGTAATAGAAGCTTTATTTGCTTGTAAAAAGGCATTTCCTAAAGCAGCACATATAGGTAGGTATATAACGTGTTCTGAGATGAAACAAAATATCTTCGTATTTTTTTTTTTTTTTTTTTTTAATTCTAATCTTATTTTCAGTACACTAAAGCCTTAAATTATTATTTTTACAGACATAAGATATATTATGTTTCGAAAATAAAACTGAGTGATTACATTGTAAAAAAATTTTGTATTTATACGATGTCTAAATTTATTTGTATTGGGGCAAACAAAATATAACAAATAATTTAAAAGTACTCTGAAAGTATTTTTTTTTTAATTCTATTTTTTTTATTTTTAATTCTATAATTTTCTTAAATTCTTATTTTCAGTACACTGAGACCTTAAAGTGTTATTTTTGCACTCATAAGATATATTATGTTTTTAAACTAAAACTATTTATTTACATTAATTCTATTGTTTTTACAAATGACATTGTATTTTACGCGTCTATGGTTATTTTGATTTTCTCACCTCACACATAAATTATCGACATATTTGATGACTTTTTAAAAATTATTTCTTCAAACTACATTTAATTTGTTTAGTCAAATAATTTTTTAAACCTCGTTTTGCGATAAAACTTTACCAATATGTATCCTTATTAACATCTTAAAATTAATTAAAACCATTTTTATAAAAATAAATATATTTATTTATAATATAAAATGAATATATTATAGTAAATATATTTATTTAAATATAAAATAAATATATTATAAAAAATAAATATAGATCTAATTTCTGATCTCTTAATTAAATGACTCCAACTGTTAAGCAGGGATTTAATTAATTTTTTTTTTTTAATTTATTTATTTTTTTTTTTATTTTTTTTATTTTTTTTTTAAACTAGAATTTAAAAGTATATAAGTCGATATTTTGTTTCTTCTATTTGAAACCTGAATTGTTTTCACATTTTTTTCCCGCTTTTTATTCTAGAAATCATTATTTTTATTCTGGCATATTAAATCTAACCAAATCCACGTAATTTTCGAAATGAAATTATGTTATCTGTAAAAAAATGATTCTTACGAAGACAGTCAAAAGAGATGCTCCTTTTAACACTTTCTTATTAACAGTAAAACAGCCAGTCGGAAAAATACCACTCATTTCTCTGAGTTCAAAGGTTAACAGACGCTTTTCTAGGAACTCAACTTTTATCCCCAGACGAAATTCTCCCCAGTGGTAAAGTCCAATTTGAAAACAACGAGGATGTACAATGAATTTGTTAAAACATAATTTTCTTTTCGAAGCCATTACATCATTAACATATTGAATTTTAGGCATGTTCAGCTTGCCTGCATTTATTATCGACAATACTAATATTTTCAAAATATGCACGAATCAAAATTAAGTACGAGTGAAAAATGAAAACATCATTTACTATTTTTAATAAAAATGTCTAATATTATAGTTTAATAAGTTAATATTATTAATTAAATTCTAAAAATATTATGATATTTACCATTGTCTACTTTATTGAGAACTCCTGTTGGTTGTCATTTCAGCTATCTTGGAAGTTTCCGCAGAATTTTGAATTATCTGGGTTTAATTTTTTATCATCGGAGATAAGATAAAACGATTAGCAGATGAGATAAAACGATTTATGTGTCATTTTGACGACTTGTATAGGTTATCTGTTCAGGTTTATTTTCATTCATTTCTAATTTTTTTTGTGTGCAGAGAAGAGGTTCCTCAATGTTCGGTAAAAAAGATTTTAGTTATTTCCAGTTATTCTTATTTTCATTGTTGTATATTTCAGTTCTCACATTATTGCAGAAGTTTTAGTTCAAAAAATTAATTTAATTGATATCATATTTATAGGAGTTAATGTGTGATCCAATGATTTTAGCAATTAATTATGTACAACTAAAATATTACTGAACATTTAAAATTTCTAATGCATTTATTAACAAACAAGTTAAGTTTTAAAGTTAATCAGTAGCATATTAATTGATATATTATAGATCTAAAAAGATTTCGTTTATTATTTCATTTTTCGTTTTCATTGATAATTTTATATAAGTTATAGAAAACTTAAGAAATAAAAGTACCGAAAATAATACATTCGCAATAGTTTTTTAAGTAGTATATTACGAAAAAGAATTTCCTGTTTGCTGATAAAAACATTAATATTTGTTAACATAATATTAACATAATATTATAAATAACATAATAATATAATGTTAACATAATATTTGTTTTAATTGTGAGCATCGTTTTTTTTTCACGGAATCAATTTTTAAACTAATGAATAATGCTAATTTTTATGTAAAACAGATCAGAAACTATTGGATTTCTCGTTTTAACTCATTGCTTATCTTTTACGTATTTTGGAGAACAGTAGCAAAGATTGATTGTTTAATAAAAAAATATATATACAAAAATAATAACAGCTAATTCATTAGGCCTTGTAAATTATTTTTGTCCCAATCGGATTTTTTTTCTATAAATAACTAGATTTAGCTAATTAGCTTGTGAAAATGTTTTGTCTGGCAACTGGCGTACTGATTACGGAGTACCAACAGGGGGAAATACCCCTTAAACCTCCTCATCTTAATTCATAGATATGTTTTAAATTATAATTGGCTGCTTAATTAATGTTAGTAGAAATGTAAGATAAAGTTTCAAAAATTCAGTTAAAGTGGTACTAAAAAAAAAATATATATATATAAAAAAATAAAAAAATAAAAAAAATATATATATATATATATAAATAAATAAATAAATACTAATAATAAAAAGTAAAATGCAAAATAAAAGAATTTAAAGTTAAGTTTAAATTCGGTACAATTAGGGACCAGTTGTCGATGCCACAAAATGTGCTGAAATTCAAATGTGCTGAAATTCCCCCCCCCGAAAAAAAAAAAAAAGGCCAAAATCAGAACCGATATTTATTTATTTTCAATTTTATATTTATTATTATTATTTTTTGGTTTTATTCCATCCTTTTATTTTCCTAACAAAAAAAAAAGGGGGTAAAAAAGCTTACAATAAAAACCTAACTATTCACTAGTCGTTATGATAGGATTATGGTGCACATCGTAGCAAAAATATACAAATAGTGAATTGAGTCTCGTGTCAGATTCGAACCCTAAATGTTTTGTTCATCTTTTTTAAGTTATAGTAAGTAATAATGCACAGTCTACTAAGGAGAAAAAAAATTGATTCTTTTCTTTTTTCCATAGCGGACGATTGAAAATGCTTTGACGAGGGGATGCTGAAGCACGTGTCTTCGTCTAACTTGTCTCCGTACAAGGTGCAAAAATGCCTGTCCAGAGACACGGTCAGTTTATCCAGCAGTTTGAGTTTCGGCAGCTCTGGAATGCAAGAACCACTATCCAGTCGATCTTCGAGTACAAGTAGCTTACATGATGTACTGCCTCGACCGTCTAAGGTAAGATTCTAAAAATATCATATTACTCGAATCGAATTATAGAATCAATATTGTACGAGAAAAATAGATTCTTTTTTCATTAACAAGGCTCGTTAACATTGTTTATTAATAAGTTTCGTTAACATTTATCCATCATGGGTATGTTTATCCATCGATGCACATTTAGAAACAGATATTTATAATTTTTAACTGTCGACTTTATGTTTAGGAAAGGTCTAAATTAAAGCTTTTCCATTATTGTTCTAATGTAATTTCTAATATGTTTGAAATATCCCAAAAGCGGACAAACATTTACAAAACGATTAAAAGCTAAAACCTATCTTCGAGTACAAGTAGCTTACACGATGAACTATCTCTACTGTCAAAGTTAAGAAAATATTACATTGCTGGAATTGAGTATTGAATTGAATTTTTTGAATGAATTGAATTTTTCAAATAGAATCAATATTGTCCAATAAAAATAATTTATAATTTCGTTAACAATGGTATTTATCTATCATGTGCTGTATTTATTCTTCGTTGCACAATTTTTAACAGAAACTTTTATTTTTAACAGCTGCTTGCCTGGAAAGGTATTAATGCTCTAACTATAGTTTTTCCGTAACTGTTCTAATGTATTTCCTAGCATGTTTGAAAAACCCCACAAGCGAATAAATATTTGTAAAACAATTAAAAGCAAAAACTTAGGTCTCTATAATTTGTCAATCTTAATGAACTTTTATCTATAAAAATTCGTTTCTGAACAGATATTTTTTATTTTTAATATCTGCTGAAATCAAATAGAAAGTATGCTCAATAACAACTATCAAAATTTCATTCAATTCATTTCAAAACTTGCTTAATAAAATTCACTCCTAAATAAATTCAAAGCAAGTCGTAAGAAAACTGTTAGAAATTGAAACTTTTTAACATAAACAGTTTATACTTTTGTTTTTAACATCAAAATCAAAATCTAATAAATAAAATAAATATTCCAACTTTTAAATCCAAATCTTGCTAAACATGCTTGCTAATTTGAAATCCAAACAGATAATTTCTGTTTGAAGGTTTCCCGATATACACTTTAATATACAATTTGTATTTCAAATAAGAATACGTAAAATGAAAGCGTGGAAATCGAAACTCCGATTTGGAGGTATGTATGGCGAGGGAATTCTGAAGGACAAGTGCGTGCTGATGGACGGGATTCCAGGCCACGCATGGATGCGTTTCTTTTCGTCTGCTAGAAAACAATGGCGTTTGGAGAACCGGACAAATAATTTTTCCAAATAATTGACTGCTTGGGAAGCTCTTCTGTGTAACTCAACTCGTTGGCGAATGATTATGTTAAATCGAAATATGTTTTACACAATTTGACGAATTTATCCAAGCAGCTATTATTTAGAATTTCATAGAAAGTTTTCATCTGTGATTCACATTCTTAACCCTTTAAATTGTGTTTTAAAGGCAATTAAAGTATGCAAATAATAAAAATGGGAGCGAATAAAATAAATTTTGAATAGGATTTTAAAAATGAATGATTTTTTTTTTATTTCCAATGGCAGATTATGAACAGTTACAGCAATAAAAAAAAACAACGAAAAAGAGAGAAAAAAAAAAAAAAACCCAGATAAAACAACAAAACGTGCTGAAACAGAGTTCATTAATCTAACAATAATGCCAAGTTGTAGATCTTTTAGCCACTCAAAAGTGTTACCAGGTGCACCACGGGGAGGTAGATCTTCTGCGCACCCAAAATGAATGATGTAACATTTTTAAACACGCCGTTTTAATAACTTCATTCTGAATTTAAAAAAAATTATTTTATTAAAATGCGTCTCTTTTGTGAAATGTCTCCTTTTCAGATTAAGAATTTTGCGAACAGCTCCTTTTTTATTTAAATTAGAATTTTATTAAAGATTAAGAAACGGATTCATATTTTCTCAAATAAAATAATTTTCTCAATAGTTAATATTTAAACTAACTGACAATACAAAAGCAACATCAAAGAACTGAGATTGAAAAAATATTTATAATTTCAGACGTTCGAAAAAAATTCATTTGTGCATGCTTATCTAACCATTTTTTTCCATTTCTGTAATTCAATATAGCATTACAATTAACAAAACACTGAAAATATTTATTTACTATGTTCAGTGTGATAGATCACAAAATGAACAATCCAGTGTAAATAAATGTGGCATGTGCTAACATTGTTCCACAGTTTGTCAAAATATACATATTTTTACGTATAACTGCTGATTCTTCAATGATTTAATTGGAACTGAAGATATGTTTCCACATTTAACCCTCAATATGCTTTTTAAGTATCTCACGTCAAAGATTGGATTAATTTGGTTGATTATTTTCTGATTCTAATATTGATGATATAGTAAATAAATATTTTAAAAGTTTTTTTTATTATAATTAAATTTGTAGTACAATATATTATTGCAAAAATGAAAAAAAAAAAAAAAAAAAAATGGTTAGGTAAGCATGCACGATTGAATTTGTTTGGAACGTCTGAAATTTTAAATATTTTTTCAATTTTAGTTCATTCTTTTTTCAGTTAGGTGTAAATATTAACGCAGTTTATTTTGACAAAATATGAATCTTTAATAAAATTCTAATTTTAATAGAAAAAAACTGTTTCCAAAATTCTTACTCTGAAATTAGACTTTTCACAAAATAGGCTAGATGAAAGTTTTTTTTTCTTTCTTTCTTTTTTTAAACTTAAAATGAAGTAGTTGTTAAAATGATGTGTTTGAAAATGTTAAATCTTTCTTTTTTTAAAATACTTAATTTTTATTACTTTTTATCACTCAAGGTTAATCAATTTAAGTTTAATATTTTTTACAAAATTTCAAATCATAAAATTTAACAGAAATTCTCAAAAATTAAACACATTCTAATCCAGCAACCACCTGAAAATTTTTAACGATTTCTCTGAAACTAGGCGTAACCTTTAAAAATAAATTTTATCAATCTAACTTCAGTGTTAAGTAGGTAGATATTGAATTTGTTATAATATCCGTTAAACAAGTTTTTATATTCTCAGTTAGTTTTATTTTTATCTTCACAAAACTTTAGTGTTTAACGATCTGCAAGCAAATCCCTACAGAAGGATTGTAAAACATTTGGATGTGAGCAACACTTTGCCTTTCTTAGAATTTGACTTAGTTGGCTAATGGCCAAGGATAAAGTAAAAAATGTTCTTAATTAGACAACATAGAGGTGAAAATATGTCAATAACAATTGACCGCACGTCTGTTCTAAGAAGGAAGTGCGAAGGAAATTATTAGGACGAGTTCTGCTTACACAAGAGACGTACAGTGAGGTTTGCTAATAGAATGTCATTCAATTCGAGTTCTGGCTAGACATATACTGCCACGTATGTGTAAATCCATTCGTTTTAACAGCTTTTACTCTCCCCTAAGCGTACTATTTGCACTAAACAAATACATTGAAACGTTTACATTGAACACAACATTTATTATGCAAAATATTGCTTTTTTTTCCATGACAAAATATTTATCCTTTTTTATAAGAAAAAAAAAATATATATATATATACGTAAAGAAAAGGCTGATTCATTCGAAGGGCATTTTTTCTCGTTTTATTTCCAAATGTTTATGCATACTCTTTAACTCAATTAATCTTCATAACTTTATGTATGAAATATCTGATCTATAACAAAAACATATTATATGAGCCGTTTTCTTGGAAAGTCCATTTTGCACAAAAAGTTCGTTAATGATAACGATCTGCTATGAGCTTTTTTATCTATTAACAGTTCCCCCCAAAAATTCTTCAAAATTTTCATTATTTTGTCAATATAAATTTATGTAGTTTATGAAATTACAAATATAATTATTTTGAAAGTGGTTTAAGTCCGTAAAGACATAATTCATTTTGATATGTGTAGCAGCACTATTAATGGGATAAAAAAAATGTTTGTTCGTTCGCTGGAATTTACTTTTAAATCAACGTTAGAGGAAGACTCCATAGGTAGTTGAAAACGCTATAAGTAGTGTTTGTTCACCATACACAAAAATTTCATTTGAGGAAAATGCGGAGTTTAAAACGCTAGATTTATCCCCCGGACGGGGAAGATCAAGAAAATTTGAAAATATAATGCTAGCATCTTTATATCATCATGCAGGCTCATCACATCCGAAAAATTCAACGATTATATTCATTCCTCCAATATATCATGGCTATTTTCAAAAACTTTCTCTAAATGATAAAAATTACAAATGGATATCAAAAATTTTATTAATAGAAAATTGTAATTAAAGTAATTCAAATGGCATTACCTGAAGAAATATTGAAATAAAGCTTTTTTATTTGGTTTTTTCTTGACATATTTAATAAAAAATTTATAAAAAAATTGGTTTGATTCAATTAAAATCCCATATTTAATATTTCATAAATGTATGATTTCACATTTTGTTGACTTTGAAAGTGGTGTAAGTCCATTTAAAGTCATCAAAAGTATAAATTTCTTTTAATTAATACTTTACAAACTATCACATTATAAACTTAAATCATTTTAATATATCAAAAGTATAAAATGAGCTTATTAACATATACCAATATTTTCCAAACCATTCAAATACTAACTCTTAAATATCTTCATATAATATAAAATGGATTTACACCATTTTCATAAGTAGAGGAAATATTTTTTTTAATATTTGAATATTTTTCAATTCTTCCATCTCCCAATCTTTTTAAATTAGAATTTAATTTTCTAATTAGAAAAAGGAGTGCGAAGGAAGCTATATATTTTCATTCCGTTATTGAATTGTACTTCTAGTAAAAAATATCTCAAGCAATTTCAATACAACTGGGAAAAACAATTTTTTTTTCTTGCTTTATATAAATTTCGGGCACAAAAAGATTGTTTTACAGTCATCGTTGGTCACTCCTAATGTATGGAATGAGTAAAAACAGAAAGAGAGTTTGTTTTTATGAAGACTGATGTAATTTTTAAAACGGTAGCAAACAAAAATCTATTAAATTCGCACAGTTAAAAATATAGGTTGAAATACTTCTTTCTCCATCCATCCGTCAAAGAGGCCTTTGACTTTCTTTCTCATATACATTAACTCGTTAATGTGTGACATCATGCTAAGAGCCTCCCCACTGCTTACGGTGTCACTACGAGGTTGCTTCAAGGTAAAAGTGTCTGGTATTTTTTTTTTTTCCTCCTGGTTTTTGGTTTACCGTCTGGTGTTGCTAATGGAATGTAATTGACCTGCTGGAATTCCTTTTTGTATTTCATTCCTATTCTTATTCTTTCATCATCCAAAGTAACACCTCTTGCAAACATTATATAATTTATTTCTTGTATTTGTTTAGTATTCCCTAGAAGTGCCTTTTTTTTTATACAAGGAATTTGTACATTGCTCCTTTTATTTAAGGTATCTGTCCTACCATGGAAAGCAAATAGATGAATAGATTTAAAGTCCATCTTATATGTTTTTTCTTGCGGAGTTAAGAATCTAAGAAAAGTAATTGATTGAAAAGGTTTTATTATTATTATTATTTACATATTTGTTTTACGAAAGATTTTTATATAGTTTCATTTTCTATTGAAAAACTTTTCGCACTGATGCAAATATTTAGGGGCTAAAAAGTTCTTATAAAATTGTAGATTATATGCTTTTATTTTTACAGTTATGCTAAGTATTCAAAATAGTTATTTTTATAATCTATTATCTTAGTAATAATAATCAAAATGTATTCTGCAATTTGCGCGCTTATTTTAATTTTATATCGAAGTTCTTTTTAGGAAGCTTTAGTGTTTCCTTCCTATTCACAAATTCAAATATTTTAAAATAGCATTGCTTTCCTCGAATGCCATCAGTTCTCCTATTTTTTTTTTTTTTTTTTTTCCATTTATCTTTGCAGCTCTTATTCAAATGATTTTAAACAATAGCACAGCTTAAGTTTGAATGCTCAGAATTGAGCCATCGGTGAATTACGAATTTCTGCATAATGTTTTAATTCTCTATCGTCTTATAAATACTAATAAAATATGCTTTTAAAAATATTTGAAAAATTGAGAACTGAAATTTTAGACATCAAAGATAGAGGTACTATTCTAACAGATGTTCGAGTCACCAACGTTCGGTTTTTACTAATAGCGGTTTGAGTAATGTTTCAAAATTATACCTTTGTTATAAAAATTATACTTTGCTCCAATGAAGTTTACAATGATATTTTGTAGTTGCGTACTAATTTCTATACTTTTGACATGTTTGCCATTATTTGAGATCTTATCGCAGAAAAATAAATTTTTAAACAACTTCCATAGAAATTTAAAAATTATGCAAAATAATAAATAGAGTGCATCTTACTTATTCCTTGTTACAATAGAAAATCTATAAATAATTCCACAGGATATTTTAGGATTGCATTTAAAAATACCTCGATGTCTTTTGTTTATTTATTTTTTTTTTTGTCATCCAGTTATAAAAATATGTTCTTTGTGTAATCCATGTATTAAAAGTAATGGCTTTCTTCTTAAACCCCTATTTGTTTTTTCATGTTTCATCTGTCAAGCAAGTTAGTAATGGGTAGCTTTTCGTTTTTTAACTAAACACAAAACTTATATAAACACAAATTTTATTTTAATTTAGAAATATCTGTAAAATCTAAAAAATTATAATGATAAAAAGTAACTGAATAAATGAAAAACATTTAAAAATTTTTTTTAGTTCTATTTAAGGATTTTATTAAGAATAAAACAATTCATCTTTTTAAAAATTAACACATTCTAATCATACAAGCTACATTTTCATAATCATTTAAAAAATAATTTTCTTTAATTGAAGTAGAGAATATTTTAGCAATTTGTTTTTCTTTTAATAATGTTATTAATAACTGCCTTATATGTGCCAAAGGATATTTTTAATGCATTTAACTAATAGTTACAAATTTCTATAAAGTAGCATAAATTCTATTAGAATATTTCATAAAGAAAATAATACCTGTTGTTTCATTTAAATATCTGCATAATAGTTCATTGTAATCATCCTTGCAATTTGCTAATCTTAAGAAATCTTTTTTAATTATTGCTCAGAAACGTTCTCTATTTATTCCAAATTGTATTTTTTGTTTCTAATTTTATTAGAATTCATGCTGACCCTAAAAAGTTTTTACTGCTTCCAAAACAAAATATAACTTCTTAGAAAATGTAAGACAATGATTTCCACTTTTTTATTAATATTTTGGACATTCCATCGAGTAAATAATATTCCTTGTAATTTACGTATTTTTTTGCAGCCGCGTACTAATTTCTGTATGTTTTGCATGTTTGCCTTCGTTATTTAAGATCTTACCGCAGAAAAATAAATTCTTAAACAACGCCCACGGACATTTAAAGTAACTCTCCTTGTAAATAACAGTTTTTCTCCTCGTAAATAAAGACTTCACCATTATCATTTCCCATTTCTGCCTTTATCACCAGAAAGCTTGTAAATCTGATTATTGAAATACGAAGATATAAGGCATTGACATTAAACGGAATGAAATAGTCTGTAGAGATAAAAATTTCTATGATGATACATAACCAAGAAACTACAATAATTGCTGTAATACTTGTAACAACCTCGCCGCGATGAATTGCAGTCTGTTACTTCCAAATACTCTGGACAGCGATTTAAGTATCAACTCTAGCTTTGTAAGAGGATGAAGAAAAAGAATCCTGAAGAATAGTATGAACTTTCTATTTCACTGTTGTTTCTATCTGTAGCACTTGATATAAAAATCTGTATTAGTGTGCCGAGAACATTACATAGGATTTAAAAGGTAAATTTATGAAGTTTAAGAATTCAAAGTAACGTGTGAAAAAAAAAGTTCTGAACATTAATACCCAGTACAGCAATAGTTTTGACTTAAACATTTATGACTAACAAGCTATGCCTGTAGATAATGGTCTTTGAGGAACGTGTTAAACTTATGCATTCTGTTAGGGAGAAGATCACATTATCGATGGGACTTTTAACACTAAAGTATATAAATAGATACCTTGCTGTGAAGGCAGTGATTTTATAGCAGGTATTTCATCCGGAAAAAGTTTTCAAGGTTTATAGAATATCGTGGCTTGTTAGAGAATTATTGAATACCGTGTATAGAATATAGAATGCATAAATTATCGTGTATGGTATTTTGTATAGAATATACAATGTACTAAACATCGTGTATAGTATTTTGTATAGAATACCGTGTCTTGTTAAAGAATTAACGAAATGAAGTGGAGAATAGATCCAGTTGAAAGATTGTCTTAATTGGATTTATTTTGTAAAGAAAAAAAAATAGTTATCTAAAATAAAATTAAAAATAAGAAATCTTTCATCCTCGGCCTTCCAAATGTAAAAAGTATACTATTATTTGTATTGAATCTCAAAATTAAATTTTAACTCTAACATATTGCATTTATTGTACTGCTTTTAGAAAATCAATGAATGTGTGTTTCATAGAAGTCCAATTTAAAACATCCAATGAAAAGTATATTATTTTATTTTAATTAAAAGAAATAATCCTAAAGATTTAAAAAAATGATAATAAGAAAAACTAATATTTTATAATTTACTTGCATATCTTATGCAAGTAAGAGTTAAGCAAGTAAGTTACCTTCTTAAGTGGTATATGGAAAATGGGAGCATTTTTAAGTAGTTGCTCCAGAAATAAATAGATTTAAAATGACATTTTAAATTTCAACATTCATCTCGTGTCTTTTACCAACCTTGTCTTCAACGCATTTCGTTTTGAAATGGTGCTTGAATAAATCGACAGCTGCGCTAACAATCCAACTAGAAAATCTGATATTACGATATAGACGTTTATAATCGATTCTAAATGAATCGATGCACAAAAACGATTTACATACTACTCTATCTAAGAGGTCGGAATGAGGAATGTCCGGTTTTGTCAGCTGTGTGTCCTGCGAGAGTGGGATTTGCTGGGAATGGTGAAACCTGCTGAGCAAATAGTTCAACCCACGAGCCAAACCGCAGTCTTATTTCGAACTCATCAAAAGTTCTTTCAGGAGGTTCATCTGAAAAGATCAATCAGAGTGAACTTCTTCAAGGACGAATTTTTTATAGTGAAAAAATTGATTATTTATTGTGTTATTACGATTTTATATTGATAAGATTTCAAGAAAGGAGAGAGACAATAAAAATACGCAAACACTGTCCACTGAACGTTAATAGTAATTTATAAGTAAAATTATTTCCGGGCATAAATTATTCATTGTTATTCAGGGCATTAATAATTAAAACTAAATATATTTAATATATCTGGTATTATTTTTATCAAATACTAGTTTACGCTATTTTCATATTCCCAACTGTCAATACCGTTATTAGTGTAGTCAAACCATAAGATTTGTATTTTTTTTGTTGAGAGATTCTGTAGTGAATAATTTACTATCAAATTTTTGTTCTTTTTATTAGATAATAATTATAATTGTCAGCAGAGATTTTATGGAAACAGTAATCTTTTGAAGTGGATATTAATGTTTTCATTTACTTGCAATGTTTCTAAATCTTACAAATCAGGAATGGGCACACTTGCTGTATGTCTAACATGTATATATTTCATTTTTTTAAATATACAATAGAAAATAATTTAACAAAAATGCATTTAAAAAATTGGATGCGAGGTATTAAATTCGATAAGTGTTTTAGTATTTGACTCGATTTTTGTGGTGACCAAGCCGAGGGGGGCTAGCGGGTTAGCCCCCCCCCTAAAGCCCATGAGCAAAATGTGGGCAAACTTATGGCCACTTCCCATTTAGGCTCAATTGTTTTTGTTAAATATTTAATATTTAAATTAATTTGTGTTTTCTTTATCAGTGTGAAGTTTATTATTCTGGTTGTGTTTTATTAAATATTCATCGAAATATTGAAGTTGACATAAACGATGAATTTGTAAAAGAGAGAAAAAGTTTTTTTGTGCAATCCTTCTTAGTTTTCATGTTTTGTGCATTTGAATCAAATTAGTGCAAAGTAGAAATTATTAATAAATTAATTAATATATGAAATTTTGACTTTTCTATTACTTATAATTTAGTACTTTAGTATTGAGCTTTCAAGCATAAGCTTAGGAGGCTCAACAAAATAAATTTTGTAAGACAAAAATTTGGACCAAGCACAAAAGGGATATGTCCAATAGTTTTTATTTATTATTTTTTCTTTTATATGCGTGCAAAATATGTTTGTTCACAAATATGCGTTGAAAGATGTTTTGCGCAGGAGCAAAACCGCATCTACTTTGTTGGGCGTAATTTTATATGTTTATCAGTAAATTGAGAAAACAAATTACGTAGAGAAGGCTAGCACATTATTAACCATTTGTCTTCTTCATTGGCGCAGCAAGCCCATGGTAGGCTGTCTGCCTAGTGGAAGATTTCGAGACAGGAGATGTTTTCTTTTTACGGATTAGGGTTGTCACGTACGACTTCAATGGATTCCGAACCACTACAAAAATCCAGGGCACCGAGCGCTAGTCACTCGACCATCAGGGCCCATTGACTAATTCTAGTCTACAATAACGTTAATAAAATATTTTTCTAATATTGAAATATTCACTTTTTGATTCAACTAAAGCTGGTTTGAATCTTACATTAAAATGTAAAAATCTTTCAAAACTAATTGTATCTGAAATAAAAGACATAGGACAATTAAATTTTAATAAATAATGTAGTCTCAACAAGGAAGAGCATTTACATTACTTCAAATCTGTTATGAATTTTGATGACATAATTCATTATAATTGGCATAAAATAACAATATACAAATATTGTTATTTTATGCCAATTATAACTTTTAAAAGATTTTATAATTGAATTAAATTATAAAAAATTCCTTTCTCAAAATTTCTTTTTAGCTGCTATAAATTACCTTTTCTTTATTTTGAAGTCTAGAAAACATTAATTTATATTGTAAGGAATTATGAATTTATGATTTTTCAAATTTAATATGTAAAAGATATAGTTATTTTAATGTAACTGATTGAAAAAGTAATTATTTCAGTAATTCATATCTGAAAATGAAGGCAAAAAAGTACTGTAGGAAGAATTTTAGCTGAAATTGAAATCTATTAAATATTTTTAAAATTTTGCTGTTTAAAGGTGGACTTTATAAAACTATCTAAAGGACGTCAGTAGTATATAAAAATACATAAAAATCAATTATTTCATTTACTGCAGTGAATATTAGAGAATATTACCATTCCGATTTGAACTTCTAGTACGACATAAATAATGAAATTTCTCTTCGAAAACTGTTTACTCCTTTCAATTATCTGCCAATAGCCCCATCCTATCAATTGATTTTGTGCGAATTTGATTAAAAAAAAGGAAGCAAGTTTTTAAATCGAGTTTTCTACTTCTAATAATTCGTTTACTTGATGCCATTTATGTAAAAAGTTTAAAAAAACCCTTCCATTTTATCATTTCCTCCTATTAGTTCTGGTAGCCAAATTGTCCTCAGGAAGAGAAAATGAAAAAAAACCGCCCTAAATTGGAGACCAAACCGGATAAGGCGAGCATGTGGTGGTTATAAAAACGGAAATGAAGGGAGAAATTAATAAATCGAGGGGGAAAAGAAAAAAGAATAGGAAAAGTTCTTCAAGTCTGATACTGTTGTTGACGTCACAGATTCCGAAAAAGGAATGTCTCGCTTCGGAATTGCAGGGTATCCCTATGTCGCCAGCAGTTGATTGAAGAGAATGGCAACGATATTTAATATGGCTTGTTTATCCTTTAACTCATACGGACGTATTATTTACTTGCTATTAAGAAGGCTTTGTGGTCATAAATAACTCTTAGCATTACTGTAATGAGGTAGTATAAAAACATGAACAAATTAACCCTAACTAAAACAGTGAAATGTTTGTTTATTCAGAATGTTTTTTTATGGTACAGTTTTGTTGTTGGCAGGAGGATCTCTTAAGGATTGTGTGCTTTTAATAAATATAGTGTTGCCTAAAAAAATAATATCCGCATGAGCATATATATATCAACTCGAAAAGGAATTCCATATTCAGCAGTTAAAATTAGTTTTAGTATCTTTAAATTTTTTCTTGTTGGACTGCAGTATATCTTGTAATTAATGCATCAGTCAATGAACAAATTAAATTTTCCCAAGGATAAAAAAGACAGCTTTGAATAAAATCTGACCTTTTAATTAATCGCACGGCTGTAATTATTTTCTTTATTGAAATATACTACTTATTTATGAAAATTGGAATCATATAGTTTATAGCTTTTGTGTACTACTACTTTACTGCTACCGATTACTTTAAAAATGATTACTTAGTCAATCTAAATCGAATTTTTGATATTTTCGGGGAAGTGATTTTTGTAGTGAAATTTGTACTGTCACATTGATTATTACGTGTAAACACAGCAATGATAGTTATAAGTAAAAGTAATAAAAATTTGTCAATGGCTATTGGTATTTTGGAAATTTGTTTGCGAAATGTTGCATTTAAATTCCAGACTTTTTCTGCAATAGGAGTGACTTCTCATTCAATTAACACCTGTCGTATATGTGGTAATTAATCTAAAGTAAAAGTACTAAAAATCTGTCAATAGCTGTTGGTATTTTGGTACTATGGTAATTTGCTTGGAAAATCTTGCATTCCATTAATCCTTGTAAAATGTTATATTTAAAACTTTTCAAAACATTTAGTAACCGTATTCTAAGGCACCTTTGTTTCCAACTTTTTCTGCAATGGAAGTGACATCTCATTTAATCATTTATGTACACAATTAGTACAATTCCTAAAATACTGCCAATTTACTTTTTCCTTTTGCCATTTATCTATATGTAATTATCTCTGGAGTTGTAAAGGTGATGTGCCTTTCAAATCCTCTACGTGCTGTTCTAATTTCAATCCACCTGTGTTAATGATCATCCAATTGTATTTTGCACGTACGGTATTTGTCTATCAATGCTACGATTTCTATAAGGTTGGAGCTAATTAAGCAAAGAATCATTTCTATATTTTAAAACAATGAACTTTGTTTGTTGTCAAGGCCTTTAATTAGAACACATTATCATATTTTAAAATCGCTATGCTCTTCTATTATGCTACTAATGGGATTTCTAATGGTGCAATTTTCTGTCATTTCCACTCATATTGCTTATTCATAGAGTTAAATAAAGACACTGTGAAAATGTTCTCATTTGTCTTAAAACTAACTTTCGATTCAGACAGTTCATGTTCATGTGATAATGCACTTGTTAATTAATAATGAATTATTTGTGAAATTAAATTCAAAGAACGAAAGAATTATGACGATAGTTTTCTATTCTATTTCTATTGAAGTAAATATGATTTGAATCACGATGGTACAATGACACAGAAGTAATGATCGAAGTAGAAATTGGTTTAACTCTTCTTTTCCCCCACCATATTTGTTAAGAAATAAAAGAAAGAAATTTTGTTTCTCTATATCTAAGAAATATATTATTATTTTTCTCGGCGTGTATGTGGATTATTAGCATTTTCTTTCATTTTGAACTGCCATTCTGATATCAGATAAACAACATTGATTTCAAAAACTTGAATAAATCTTACTAATTCGTAATTAATTTATAATTACTAATGAATTTTTTAATCAGTTTCGTAATAATAATATTTTCCTGTATGCTGATTTGATTTAATTGTTAATAATTTCTCTAGACATATTGTTTTCAAGGAAACATCTTCCTGTCTTTCTAACTGAGTAGAAATGGAAGGGTTAAAAACTATGCTTTTTCTAGATATTTACTAAGGAATTTTTCTAATCATTTTTGTAAGAATAGCTAAACTAGCCTTTTTCTAATCTAATGATTAGGTGATAATCAGATGATTACGTAGGTGTATGAAACTGTGTTTAAGGGGAGGGGGCAACAACTCATGTACTTCTTTTTTATCTTTCTACTTGCTGGTATCTTTCAACCGAAACAATTGACACAAAACCGATATTTGTTACTGTTTCTGCTCTTATACTGTAGTGGAACCATCCCAAATTTCCATTCAGTTTTGTGAAAACTAGTGTTTGTCCATCCATTACAATTTATTCAGGGTATAGGATATCATATCAAAACGTTTTGTTACCTGCACTATGCTGAATCCAATTTCGGACTGTTGTATCAAAGATGAGTGATTTTTATATACTTAATCACCTGTTATTTTTGGGAGGCAATATAAGTAATTATATACAGTTTCATATAAAGTCAGTCATAAATTAATAATAAGAAGTACACTTAATTGGTTTTTGTGCGGTCCTTTTTTGTGTAATTTTTATTTGTGCGATATATAAAAAAATACCTTTAAATTATGAATTATGAATAAAAATGTATTAAAAAACGTAATTTAAAAAGAAAACGACAGATGGCTATCAAAATAACATACAAATTAAAAAGAATCCAACAGATGGCCCACCTGATATTATATTATCCCATTACCACGAATTTATCAGATGCGAAGTAGCATCTTCAAGTGAGGAAAGTGGCTTTGAACCAGTTCTCCACAGGAAAATCTGTACACTTGACCGATGAATAGTTTTAAATGCTCATTTTGGAATCTATAAAAGAAAAGAAAACATTTAAAAATGTTCTAGTGTGTAAATTCAATTTTTTCTTGTTTGGAAAAGTAATTTCTAGCTACATCGGGACATTTTGATTGACATAGTTTCTATGTGGTACTTTTTTTATACGGTTCCTATTACTAAATAATACATTTTATAGCTACTTATGAAGTTTTAGGATATTTTTTATGCGTTCCTCATCCCCTGCACATATCTGTTTATGTGCATATAGTATAATTTGATCACTAATAATAATTTGATAATTTGATTTCACATATAGTATAATTTGAAAAACAATTTAATGTTCATCTACTTTCTACGTCTCAATCCTCATTTAAATGATTTCGCATTAAATTCATTTTAAGCGTATTAAAATAATGTATTTCTAATAAATCAAAATTGGTTTGATTTTCAGGACATATTTGATGATTATTTCATTACTTTCGGTTTTATTCGATCTGATAGATAAACCGTGATTAATTTTTCATGTAGAAATTGAATTCAAACCCTTGTTCTGTAAAACATGTAATAAACTCTTCCAAAATCCGACCGAGTTGGTTATCTTTTCTAATTTGATTACTAACTAATTAACTAACTAACGGTTTCTTGACTTGGTGAACAGCTGCACTGGTGAAAAATGTCTTCATAGAAGTTGTCCAGAGGTTAATACATCAATCTCAACACTTATTTATTTATATTTTTTTGGTGTGTAATGCATACATCTTGTTCATTTAAATCTGAACAAGCAAAAACATTTACTTCAGCAAAAAAAACTCGTCTCAGTTGCTCATAAGAGATCATAAGCTCATAAGTGACATTTCGTTCCTTGTTTTTCGAAGGGAACAGGTTAGGTTTTCGAACGAGAAGAACGAGATTGTCAAAAGTACAAAAATAAAAAGTGTAAAGTTAAATAAAAAAAAAATTAACCGCAAATTGTTAAATGAAAGAATTTTTCTTTCATTTAACAGAATTGCTACTTTGAATGAAAGATAAATAACTCATTCTTAAAATGTAAGGCATCGATATAGTACAGTTTTAAAAAATTATCCGCCTATTTGACATTGTTCAGTTTTATATTTCATAACACAACTGTCCTCAAAGTGTAGCTCAAGCATGCTGTTCCTTTGTTCGCGGTATCTATTTAGAAAGAGTGTTGTTGAACCTTTTATTCCATCTTCGATATTACCATCGCTTTGCGTGTGTTAAGATCTATTCACGCAAAGAGTTGGCACGCAAACGGACAAGTAAGGGTTTCGCATTCCCGTTACGAGAGCTTAATTACTGGAATATTAAATAGTGGGGAAGTATTAAATAAAGTACTGTTGATCTTGTCTAAAACGTTACAATCTATTTATGAATCAAATTCAGATTAGTAACACTATATATATGGAACTCTGATTTAGAATGAATTCATTTTCTGGGTTACAATTGAAAATGTAAAATTATCTAGATCTAATTGATACTTTATTTTGGTTTTTATATACAATAGTAGTTTGTACGGTGCAGTGTTTTTGTCGAGATTTATAAATGAAATTGGAAAAATAACCGCACATTTTAAATCTCAACTTAAAAGAGTAGATTTTGTTCATTGACGTTTAATAGAAGAAAAAATTATTCTATTAAATGATAACTTATAACTCAATTTATTGTTACAAATTATTTTATTCAATGTGTTGTGCGATTTTAAAATCCTAAACTAAAATCTGAACTGTCAATACCAAAGATTGAGTTTTCTCTTTTGTTCTTCAAAATATATAATTATTACTTTTTTTTTTCAATATAGTAAGTAATGTTTATTTGATCGGCTGAATTTTCGAAATATTTCTATCGACGTCGTATTAGCCGAGTTTATTTATCCGATCTAATCCTGAATTACCAGAAATTTTTATTCCTAAGACTCGTAAAGTAGAAAATCTATTGACTGTAAAAACAAGCACCAATTTTTCCGAAATTTCCATTCTTAGATCCGGCCCTCCTTCCGCCGAAAATTCTATTAACACAAACAACCAACACCCTTCCTCATATTATCTAAAGCAGTACTTGAGCAATAATTATTTTTCCCGCTTTCTGTACTACATCAGCATCCTGCTACTTTGTACGTAATCCCATTCATTCCCGAACAGTCTCATTATAGCATTTTTCGTGTGTGGACCCCTCTTCGAGCGCTCTATGAATCTCTTCATGTTAGGAAGCACGGTTGAGCAGCCAAACGCTTCATCTCTGGATGCCGTGTTCCTTTAAGGTCCTCCGTTTTAATGAGAAATCCGGTGCTCTGAACAAACTTGAACCGCATGGGAATCTATACATTAGACCAGGGGTCTCCAAACTATGGCCCGCGGGCCAAATCCGGCCCGCCAGTGTCATCAATCCGACCCGCAACAGCGAATATCTTATTGTTGCTGTAATAAGTTGGATAAAAAAACACTCTCGGTTTTATTGACTTACTAGGTAAAGCTTAATGACAAGCATAACACGCAGAACATTTAACTTAAGCATAACAACTAACAAATAATTGAAATGAATCCCACTAACATTATAAACTAGTGAACATTCCGCGGTTACCCTCGGTATTTATGTTGGGATAAAGAGTATCGCATATGTATGTATATCGATGTTTGGAATGTATATATCATGAATCGAACATATGATTTTTGTCCTGAAAATCCATCAGGAACGGAAAAGCTAAATTAACTAGTCTAGAAATTATAGATAATGGCAGAAAAATTAAAACGGTTTTGGCCTTTAGTACTTACTGGAGTAAACAATATGGCCCGAAGGCTGAAAAGTTTGAAGACCCCTGCATTAGGCTAACGTTCGGGTAAAATAATGTGTGGAAAAGACTTCTGAAGGTAATTGATGAGTTAGAAACAAGAAAGCTTTTTTCCCTTTTCATGGGACACTTTTTTTTCTCTTTGCTCAGTAATCTGTAAGAAGTTTGTGGAGGATTTCAAGTAGAATAGATTCGCATATTTTTAAGCGGACTGACTTTTTTTCCCAATCTTGTATATTAATATTTTGTTGCGGACTTTTAGTATTTATTCCTATAACTTGAATCGTATGGAATGCACTTAAATAGCAACCTGTTTAGAGTATTTTTTAATTGGTAAATCAATTCAGATAGTAAATAATACATAAAAACGAGGAGAAATATGTATTGCTTTCTATTTGTCTCTTTATTAATTGAATTTTTATATAATATTAAGAACTTAACACACAAAATACAAGAAATTATGACTATTATGCTGTGTTTTGAGTTGCAAGGTGTTTTTCAAATCGAATCAAGTACTATGTAAAGAAAATAAAATTTGGAAGATTTTTTGTAACCAATTCTCTACAAATTAAAAAAATTCACTTATTGTTCAACTGAATGAGATTTATAAAAGCATAAAATTTAATATATTTTGGTTTATTGAATTATATTATTAATTTTGCACATATTCTTTTAACTCGTTTAATTCTTTCAATTTCCAGCTAAAATTTTGTTTCATTCTGGAATGCCCATTCATCTAAATGAATTTTTATTTAGATAAATGACAGATAAAAATCCTCAAGATCATATATTTTATATACACTGAAGTGACAAAAGTCATGGGATACCTCTTAATATCGTGACGGCCCTCCTTTCGCCCGGCGAAGTGCAGCAACTTGACGTGGCATGAACTCAACAAGTCGTTGGAAGTCTTCTGCAGGAATATTGAGCCATGCTGTCTCGATAGACGTCCATAATTGTGAAAGAGTTGATGGTGCAGGATTTTGGGCACGAACAGACCTCTCGATGATGTCCCATAAATGCTCGATGGGATTCATGTCGGGCGATCTAGGTGGCCAGATCATTCGTTGGAATTGTCCAGAATGTTCTTCAAACCAATCGCGAACAGTTGTGGCCCGGTGACATGGCGCATTGTCATCCATAAAAATCCCATCGTTGTTTGGGTACATGAAGTCCATGAATGGCTGCAAGTGATCTCCAAGTAGCTGAACATAAGCATTTCCAGTCAATGTTCGGTCCAGTCGCACCAGAGGACCAAGTCCATGCCATGAAAAAACAGCCCACACCATTACGGAGCCACCACCAGCTTGAACAGTGCCTTGTTGACAGTTTGGGTCCATGGCTTCGTGGGGTCTGCGCCACACTCGAACCCTACCATCAGCTCTTACCAACTGAAATCGTGACTCATCGGACCAGGCCACGGTTTTCCATTCATCTAGGGACCAACCGATATGCTCACGTGCCCACGAGAGTCGCTGCAAGCGATGTCGTTCTGTCAGTAAAGGCACTCGAGTCGGTCTTCTGCTGGAATAGCCCAAGAAAGCCAAATTTCTCCGCACAGTTCTAACAGACAAGTCCCTTGTACGTCCCACATTGATTTCTGCGGTTATTTGACGCAGTGTTGCTTGTCTGTTAGAATTTACGACTCTTTGCAGACGTCGCCGGTCTCAGTCGTTAAGTGCAGGCGGTCGACCACTGCGCTGTCCATGGTGGGATGTTATGCCTGAAATTTCATACTCTCGGCACACTCTTGACACAGTGGATCTGGGAATGTTGAATTCCCTAACAATTTCCGAAATGGCATGACCCATGCGTCTAGCTCCAACTAACATTCCGCGTTCAAAGTCTGTTAATTCCCGTCGTGCGGTCATCATCACGTCAAAACCTCTTAACATGAATAACTTGAACAGAAATGAAAGCTCTGCGAAAGCACTGCGCATTTATACCTGTTCTACGCAATGCTACTGCCATCTGAAAATTTGCATATTGCTATCCCATGACTTTTGTCACTTCAGTGTATATATATATATATATTTAATATGTTGATCAAATTGTAACTCATTGTAATATTTGATGTGCATAGCTTAAAAGTTTAACTATTAACACTTTAAATGCTATTAAATTGAATTATTATTAATGTAAGAATTCTAAAATTTGAATTACAAAGATAAGCAATACTTTTGTATTGCTTAAGTAATTTGTGAGATTGCGCTTATTGAAATAACTTCTTTGAATCTTTTAACGAGATCTTTTAATTCGTCTATCTATCAATCAAATTTATGCTGTAATATTTGATGTAGTCTATAATTTAAATGTTTAACTATTAACACTTGGGATGCTTATTAAATTGCATTGTCACTAATGGAAGAAATTTAAAATTAAAATTACAGAAGTAAGCAATACTTTTAAATACTTAAAGCAATACTTTTAAATACTTAAAGCAATACTTTTAAATACTTAAAGCAATACTTTTAAATACTTAAAGCAATACTTTTGTATTGCTTAAGTAATCTGTAAGCTTGTGTTTATTGAAATAACTTGTTTTAATCTTTTAGTTTCATTTTTAGTTCATCTACCAATCAAATTTTATAAACAGATACTTATCTAAAAAAAATATTTAAATTATTTTTGCGCAAATATTATTTAAAAAAAAAAAGTTTGATCTAGTATGTCAAGTTTCCTTCACCATTCAAATGCAAAATATTGAAAGTTGAATTAATAAGTTTTCAGTTGTTGCATTTATTGCTTTAAAAAGAAATGTGAATTACTGAAATTGGGATTTTTTTTACATCTGTTAGTAGTTTCCAAAAGCTCCCACGGCATTGTTTTTCTTTAAGTTACTTTTGTTCTGGCGAAGCTCCAGTGATGCGATAAGAAATGCTGGCTTTGACCTTCGCCTTGAATATGAAAAGTTCCACTAGAAAGCATCTTACTCCGCATCCATAACTCAAAAAGACACGCTTCTCTTTCAGCTCAGTAAATCCGGAAAATAGCCGACCATCTGTTGAAGTCAGGAAAAGGCTTCATTTCACGCCATTGTGAAGACAGAATTTGTTGCACAACAAAATCTAACCATTTCGAGTCAATTGACTGCATGCACGAAAGTCAAGATCATAAACTGTTAGTTTTGTTCTTGAATACTGGGAATGAAGGTTACCACCTGTTAGGAAACTTGAATGCTGAGATCGAAACATGAAATCTATGATAGGCTTTAAAAAAGAAGGAAAACAATTAATCTATCTGTTCATTAACTCTTATCAACAATAAGCAACCGAGTCCCTGCTCTCCGTATACAGAGCAGCGACAGAAAATCAGGAAAGTTTAGGAAGTCAAGGAAAATCAGGAAAGTTTATCGATAATAAATAGACAAGGAAATTTGTAAAAATATGTGAAAATCTGGAGCATTTTGCGCCAAGCATACACTCGATCAGCGATTTTATAGAATCGCTATAAAGGCGATCATGTGCGCGATTGGAGATTTTATTGCCAAACATGCTTGGCAACTCGAATCCTTAATCATTTTACGACAACCTTACGTCCGGTTTTTTCTATGATGGCTGTTTAGTTTATGATTTATCTCATTTTTAAACGTGTTTTTTGACTGTTTTTACGTCATGTTGCTTTGTCGTTGTGTTTGCTTTTACTTGTGGAATTTGATGGCTTATTTGAAAAATCCGGACAATTTTTAATTTTGGCAATCCATGTTCCGGAGTTGTCTATCTGAACTTTTTTTTCATTGACCACCGATGGGCTACGCATTCCCAGTGTCTTCTATTAATTGACTCGGTGAAACATTCACTTCATAACGAAGAAATACAAATCACATTCACGTTCTGTGTTGCCATTTTTTTTCTGAACAGGCAGCAATTTTTCTTTATAAAACCGATAATCTTACGATAATGCATATATAATGTGTTCAAATGTTAAGGAAGCTGTTACGAATCGAATACAAGTTTTTTTTTTTTTTTTTTTTTTTTTCCAATGGCAGATTATGAACAGTTACAGCAAAAAAAGAACAACGAGAAAAAAAAAAAAAAAAACATACAACAACTACAAAATAATACAACAAATACAACAAAACATGCTGAAACAGAGTTCATTAATCTGACAATAATGCCAAGTTGCAGATCTTTTAGCCACTAAAAAGTATTACAAGGTGCACCACGGGGAGGTAGATCTGCTTACGAATACAAGTATTGATAAGGGTATTTGCCATTATTTATTTTATTACGTTCAAAATAAATAAAGGCAGATGTCCTTATAGTTATTTTAAAACTAATGTCGGATTGTCTCAAACATTTTTTCACTGTTTCTCTTTGGGGACAGGCAAGCAGGTTTTCTAGTTAATAACCATTTTCATAGTGCATATATCATACGATATGCAGACACTTTATGGAAGTAAGACAGAAGGGAAAACCGAAGACCCCAGGGCAGGAAGTATCGAGGTAGGTGACAGGAAGTCTGCAGGCAGGGGGCATTTAATTGAAAGAGCCTTGGGAAAAAGTTTTTTCCTTTACGTTTAGAATGCAACGTTTGCCCTCTGGCAATTCAAAATACAATTGCTCTATGTCTAGCTGCAGGCAAGTGTTATAAGAATTTTTACTCATGATTAGTTATTAATTGATTGATTGTCTATTAAGGAAGACAGTGTGAATTGGAGGAATGTAAAATTGAAAATTACCTTATAAAACCGTCCCTCTTGATACGAATTAAGATTAAAATCGAATTAATCTTTGGAGAGTAAATAGTATTTTTTTTTTTCCATTCCAGAGAAAATAAGAACTATCGTACTAGAAAGACAATGTAACACTGAAGATGTGTTCTATAATTTTTTTAAATTGTTAGACTATAAAAATGAGTGAAAATATGAATACCTTAGTTTATTTTAAAATTGCTCACTTAGCTTATTGAAAAAAAAAAAAAATTGTGTGGATTTTTTTTATCAGTATCTTGGTTGTTATTCAGCAACAGTATGAACTGGTGCGAAATCACTTTTATTACAAGAAGACACATGCAAGTAAAGCAGTAAGACATTTTCTTTGTTTGATAAAAATTCGGTCCTCTAACCTAAAAGAAAAGAGTCGTTCAGGATAAATGATTGTGTTTTGTAACCGTTTTGATTATGTAAATTATGAAGGGTATAAACGCAGTTTGCATGAATCGTGTGAACTGAGCTTCTGGAAATGATTGTGCCAATGCTTCATAAATGTATCTTTCTGTAAATTTTGTAATTTGAATTCATTTTCACCAGAGTTGTGTGATTTACTTTAAAAAAAAAAAATAATAAAATTTAAAAAAATGAATGTCAGAAACGTTACTTAGGCTGCCTTTGCGCATATGAACGATTTCTCCTTGAATCGTTGTAGCTTTACAAAGAGGACTGAATTCAATTTTCATGCAATTAGTAATATTGACTCGTGTTTCAGAGCTTGGAATAAGTTTATGAAGAAATTTAGGGGGAAAAAAGCAAAGAATTTAATTATTATTGCTCTAGTTGAAGTATTTTGATAAACTTTCATAAGTGCTGCTGTTGTCCTTGAAATTCTGGTCGTCCATCTAAGTAACGGAAATGGAGAGGCATTTTCTCACAGACTGAAAAATGATTCACACGTGCTATTTTTAAATCAAACTCTCCTGTTGGGCTACAAGCGTGTTCGGAATTATTAATGCTACATTTGAGCGCTAACTGTCGAAACGATTGTTATCTTCATTTTTTTTTCCCTCGTTAAAATTGCAATCGCTTCAAAGGTCGCCCACGTATTATAAATTGTGTTTCGTTAGTTTATAAAATGAGCTATTTAAATTTTAAACTCTATATAAAGCTGCTCAATAATTAAAATTCACAAAAAGCTGATATCAAAATACTACTTTAAATTGTGCCTTTCTCTTATTTATATAATTCGTATCGAACTGTTATTATCTACGTATATAATAAGGGTTTATTAGATTAAGTGAGTATCAGTAATATTAACGTGCGATACGTATTAACAGTTTGTAATTGTAGATTACCGCTATAATTATATATTATAAATTGTGTTTCGTTAGTTTATAAAATGAGCTATTTAAATTTTAAACTCTATATACAGCTGCTCAATAATTAAAATTCACAAAAAGCTGATATCAAAATACTACTTTAAATTGTGCTTTTCTCTTTTTTATATAATTCGTATCGAACTGTTATTATCTACGTATATAATAAGGGTTTATTAGATTAAGTGAGTATCAGTAATATTAACGTGCGATACGTATTAACAGTTTGTAATTGTAGATTACCGCTATAATTATATATTAGCTATCGTAAAACATAGTTCGCTTTATAGCGTCTTTAATGGATTTATCAAAAAAGCTGCTGCTGCTTCGTCACCAATGAAGTATTTGTCATTATTCCTGTAAATTTTAAATTCCTGTTATTCCGAAATGAATTTATTTTAATCAAATCATTGGTTAAAGACAACTGTCACAATTAGGTTGTTACCCAATAGACCTAATAAAACAACGGAAGACTAACTGCAACGGAAGAACTAAAATAATTCGTTATAGTAAGAAAATAATATAAATCGAGTACTTCAAAAGTAAGTCGAATAAAGTGTAGGAAAATCATTAGATTTGAGGGGAAAGATTGATTAGGTTTCTTGTAAATACCCCCCATATCTTCATTTTTTTTTTCTTTTTACTATCGATATTTTTGCTGTTGCAGCATGACAAATGAGGCATATTAAACCTTTGTTGTTTACAATTGCCATGGTTAATGAGTGTCTTAAATAATAATCATTGCTATTTCTTTTTATCTTGCTGATTTTGACAAACGCATCTATCTTATTAACATCTCTATACAAAATAAGTAAATAAATACATGTCTTGTTTACCTACTTTGTTTTATGCCAAACTTAACGTCATCATGTCTACCCAAACACAATCAATACGATCATGCTTTGCATTGTTAATACAAAGACGTATTCTTATGTAGAAGAATTTCTAGTCCTAATAATGAAATAGGTCATTGAGAAGAATCGATTTGTGGAAGATTGTAATGTACTTTCTATTTATATATTATGATTCTTAGTTGAAATCTTTGTTCTTCGGATCTTTGCCCTTTCCATGTCTTTAAAGGAAGGGATTTTCATCTTAACAAATAAGCTATATATATATATATATATATATATATATATATATATATATATATATATATATATATATATATATATATATATAATATAAACTTGTCCCTTGTTCGTTCTATTTTCTAATAACTTTGACTTTCGTACTTGCTCTGATTATTTTTCTGCTCTTCTAGTTAAACACGATGGCATTTTTTTTTTGAAATTGAATTTCTAGTTTATATGTTAATGTACAGTTAAGAAAACTTTAATAGTAAATCATTGAAATTAATATTATAGTTGTTATTGAATTTTATATCATTGGTTACAAATTCATGTAGTTACATCTATATATATAGATATATATATATTTAATTTTATTTTAAGTTCATTCTTATATTATATATAATATAAGAATTAACATAAAATTGGAGGAAATAAATGTAATTTTGAAAACCATGAAATGATTCAAATAATTCTCTTTTTAATGTTCAGTTTCTTTTTCATGTTGCCTGAATCATTCGTAAGGTGAAAAATGTATCTCTAGCAAGCACCCAATTAAACCTATTGTTAGAAAGTTTTCACGAGTAAAGATAACAGAAGGCTTTTTCTTACCGATAAGCAATTTTAAATTTTTAATATCAGTCTTACAATTATTTTCACTTGCATAGAAGGAAAATAATACGGCTGAGTATCTAATTCTCAAACTGTTTAAAATCCAACTTACATTTCTACAAACTAAAAAGTTAACTAATCAATTGAAATTTCTTAAAGAATATTTAAAGATCTATAACTTTTTTTTAATATTGCTTTGTCCATTCTTGAATGTGTTTTGCATATTTGTTGATTTCTTTTTAACTCGAACTTTATTGTCAATTGCTTAATGCAAACACATAATTAACGAATAGCATATTATATCTAATAAAATAGCATTGTTTCTGTGCAGTTTTACATTTTTGTGCCTGTGTTAATTAAAATTTTAAATTTTGTTTAGAAGCAAGACAATTAGTCTGATATTTATTTGATGGCTAGATGGTCATGTAGAATTTGATGAGTATTTATGAATTAGACAACTATCCAAGGAAATATTTTTTATGGCTGATAAAGTTTCAGTGCAGTGTTTGTCAGGATTTTTTCTGGTTAAGTTACTCATGGGACATTATAGTGATAGTGTCTCATAGCATTATTTCTGTGCAGTTTTACATTTTTGTACTTGTGTTAATATTTTTAGAAAGAAATTTTTAATGTTGTATAGACGCATGGTAGTTAGACTGATATTTATTTTATTGCTAGATAATTGTGTAGAATTTAATTAGAATGAATTAAACAAGCATTCAAGGAATTATTTTCTTGAATCATAGTTCTGTGTTTGAGAGGATGCATCCATTTTTTTTCTAAAGAAATGAAAACCTGTGTATGTTTGTGTAACTTAGTTGCACACAAAGTTTTTGATTTAGCATATACCATACATTTCATGTTTTTGTTCGTGTAACTGGCAGTTAATACTAATATATTTGTGTTACAATGAGTAAAAATAATGGGTAATACTTGTAAATATTTGATTGTTTGAAATGTAAATTAAATAAAATTTAAAAGTTCTATACTGTTCTTGATCTTTCTTGTGATATGTGTAACCTGAGTTTTATTGAATTGAAAACTTTTTTTCCTATCCTTCATTTGATTTCTTGAACTCGCTTCCCTAGAGAATGTATATTTATTAAATTTTCTAGGTTTGATTTCTTTCGATTACATTGTCATAATTGAGAATTTCTACTACTTAGTAAGCTTGATTTGCAATCAACCTAAACTTTGAAATTTTACGAATTATTTGTCGTTTCCAACTAAGAATAAATAAATAAATAAAAATTATTTTTTAAATAGATAAACAGATCATATTATTAAAGAACGAACTCAAATTGATTGACGATAAGGATTTTGAATCTATCGTGCGGTATTATAGTCACTTTGTGTTCCTTATTATTGGTCAACCAAACAATAAAAGACAAACGATTTATGAAAAATGGCTGGCTTAGAATAGACACACTCCACAGACTACTACTTACAGACGACAGAGTCTCAGAGATTGAAATAGAAATTTTTTTAACATTTAAAATCACATAGACGATAGCGCTCCTGGTAACCAACCTAGAAGTTACTGCTGCTAGTTTCTCGGAAGCAATCTTTGGCGCATCATACTGTTAGACGACTTTTTATGTGAAGAAAAAAAGCAACTAGAAAGGTTAGTTGTTTGTAATGAAAGCTGTCTTTGAAGGAAAAACTGACAAGAAAAGGGGTAACTGTATGTATTGCTATGCCTGGGCATACATTTCTGTGGAATACTACAGGGTTCACCCGGAAATCTTTGATTACTCCTTTGAGAATTAATAAAAAATTTTAAATCTCGGACCCCTTTGAGAACCACTGATGTAACATTTTAAAAACTGAATTCTTTTACACATGATTATTTGTTAAATTTGTAATACCTTTTGTCATATAAGGAGGAAAACGGATATTCCATTTAATTTAATTTAATATATAAATATTAACGACTAAATGTCAGTTTTAAGAAACTGGTCTTTATCCTATTGTAGCCTAAATGTACTACACGGAAATAAAACAATACGTACCCATACTCCCAAAACAGCTTTCAATGGCTGTGGAAAAAAAAAAACCTCAAAAAGAAATAAAGTAGTTCCTATTATTTTACAGCAGTTTATTAAATACATTATATTTCCTATCTTCAATTACCTTAAGAGAATTAACATCACATGGAACTGGCAGAAGCATCTACATGGAATGGCGTACTATCAAAACTTTAACTTAAAATTATCTTTATTTCCATTGACCTATAAATTTAAATTTGTAGCTAAATGATGGGGTGTATATGAAACTAAAAGTTAAAAAAACTATTTTATGTTATCAAAATCTAAGGACTCTACTTCAAACTTCTATTTCTTGTAATTGAAAAGTATGTTTTGTATTTTTTCAGACTTGGTAACGGGAGAAAGATTTATTTTTTTGATTGAATCGAGTTAAAATCCTTTTTTTACCAAATAAAAAGAAGAAAAATACTATACAATTTTTGAAATAATAACAAACCACAGATTGTGCACAAGAATTGAAACCTATAGCCATGAATATGTGTCATGCAGACACGGTCTTGCATTATTTTTCGCAATAGGAAAACGCGGTTCTTTTGTGCTGCCTGGAATCTGTCGGTTCACTGCCTACTGTGTTTTTGAAAACACTCATTCAAGTTTTGTTTAAAAGAGTTACTCAGCTTCCGATGACACTATCGGCACAAAAGATCTTTATATCCCTCACTCTATTCAATATTCTAGTTTCTTTTGTAATGCCTGAAAATTCGTGATTCAGTATTCACATATTAGAAATGTCTATTGAAGTTACAGCAAGAAGGCAGCAAAGGAAGCTATGAATATTTCTCTGTTTTTGAAGTGAATTACTAAAGCCTTATTACATTGCATTAACTATCATATTTGGTTTCAAATCTCACAAAAAATTCACAGTTTTAAAATAATTAATTATTATTTTTAATTTATCTAATTATCTTTATCAGACAGTGTAGACCACTTCAGAGAGTGCTTTTGTTTATTAAACGTGTTTATGAATTAAATCACAATTTAACATATAATAATTTACATTATCCGAAAAATGTTGTTTTTTGTTCAGTTTTTGTTTTTGAATTGTATATCATTCTCATTCTGAAATGTACTTTGAATCCTAAACGTAAAACAATGCTGAAAGAACAGTGTTCAATGTTGATTTCATTGAGCTGAGAAAGAGAAGAATATCTTTTTGTTCATCATCGATAGTCACCCATTTCACATTATAAAAGGATATACACTAAAAAATTTAGTATCTTCCGACCTCGAGGGGCAGAGAATTACCCCCATGCTAGGAATCATTAAGGATTTACAGCAAAAAGTTTTATTGAAATCAGTTAAACGCTTTTCAAAAAAATCGTGAGTTAACATAAATACGTAAAAAGTGAAGTCGGTTGAAAAAGTAATTGAAAGAACGTACATGCGAAAAGGCGATTGACGGTTATTATTATTTTTTTAAATTATTGAAACGTAACAAATCATATCCAAATTGTCCTGTTTTTTAACAATTTACAATTTAGTAATTTGCATCTCAATTAATCACAGTTATTCTTCGAATGCACAGTGAATGGATGTCCAACAGTGAAAGTTTGAAAACTTTTCTTTTAAATTTGATGCTTTACATATATAACTATATAAGTGTTTATAAGTTATCTTCATTTATGTTAATATTCATGTAGAAAGAAATGATATTTTCTTAATGAAGCAGACTGGTTTTTTTTCCAACGAAATTGTCTTAAACCTTACAGTGGGTCCTGTCAATCAACTTACGTTAGTAAACAGAAACAAGTTCTCTATAAATACATGTGATTAGCAAAAGAATTTGTATGCACTGTAATCTGTCTCTCACTTTCTTTATTCGTTAAAATACCAACGTTTCTCCATTGATATTTCAAACAAAACTTGAAGGAAAGGAATGGCAGCATCAATGCATGTTTCTTTTGTACTTTACAAATTGTTTTAATTGCTCAAACTCATCGTTTTGCTTCAAAAAAATCTTTTTCGTGCGTGGTTTATTTTCAGCCGTTGCTGACTATTCTTTGTTGAATTGATTTAACTTGATAAATTCTTTTGACTTAGCCTCGCAGCTAATTTCTGAGCTTTAGTCGATGTTAGTTCTGACCCTCACATGTACTCACGATCTTTACGCATCGTTGATTCTCTTACGCGTGAATCCCCGCCCCCTTGCGTTACAAATCTGCACACTATTCTATGTCCCACTAGCCCAAAGGGTTAGGTCAGGAGCGATTCTAGCGTATTTGTCGCCTTAGGCAAACCCAAATATGCTGCCTCTCAAGTTAAAAAAAAAATAAATAAATAACAATGATTTAAAAAAAAATCAATTATAAAGACGTTGTACCAAAAAAATAGGGGCGAAAAAACCCAGAAAAATGATATATAATTGAATCGAGACAATAATACTAATACAGATTTATGAAAAATTGTTTTACTAGGAAAACCAAATTTACGTTTTTAACGACAATGAACTTACAAACTAAAACTACTACTTACCAATAAATGAATTTAATAAACGCATTTTCCACTGATCTTCGCATTTTGAAGCAAATGTAGAATTTTTTTTAAATAATTGTTTTTATACATTGGTTCTAAAACATTTTGTGGACTATTATCGTAAATTGATTATAACAATTGTGCAATAATAATGAGCGATAACAGGTAACAAAAATAATAAGCAAAAGAAATAATCAGCCAGTCTTGTAATATTTTGTATTATTGTTTGAAAAGTTTGAAGAATAAATATTGTTTACTTTCCAGTGTACAATTAAAGTATATACAAAGGTGTTATGCGCGGATATGGAGTACAAAACACTATGTATAAATCAGCAAACTACGAGCAAAGATGTTGTTCGGATGTTACTCTCCAAGTTTAAGATGAAGCACAGAGATCCCAATCTATTTTATTTAACCATGGAGGTGTGGATGCGCAAAACAGGTAAGTTTTCAACCCAATAAACAAAAAATGATAGATACACTCAAAACTATTTTTGTGCTGGGGATAGGGAATGCATAAAAGAAATCGCATAAAAAATATACTAAAATTTCGATAAAATGTATTTGTAACACGTTTAAAAGTAACACTAAGGTAAGCACACTAAGGTTCGATAAAATGTATTTGTACACATTTAAAAAAAAATTCCTTTATGCGATAAATAGTAACCGCATAAAAAGATTCCACATAGAAAATATGTCAATCATAACCTCATGTTGTAGTTAGAAATTAGTTTTCCAAGATCGGAAAAATTGAATTGACACACTGGAACATTTTGAAATGTTTTATTTGCTTATAGAGGTTCCAAAATGTGTATTTCAAACTGTTCATCGTAGTCAAGCATGCTGATTTTCTTGTGGAGAACAGGTTCAAAATCACTTGAAGATGCTACCTCACATCTAATAAAATGTGATAATACAGATACAGTATCCAGATTGGATTATCATTATCCTGGATTATCATCCATCTGGATACAATATCCAAATTATTATTGCATATTACTGTGACAGCCATCTGTTACTATCTTTTTAAATTAATTTTTATTCATAATATGCATTTGATGGAATTTATTTATATAATGCAAAAAAGGGCCGCATAAAAACAGGTTTGTGTGTATGTCATTATAAAACAATATGTTTCCTTTCTATGTAAATGGGATTATAGTCCTTGTTGCTTCGCATCCCCATATACTCCTTCGATTCAAGATTCTTCTATGTAAATAATTAGAGTATTGGAAACTTTAATATTCAAAACAAGTTTGATAAAATAAAAATTGAACTCAGAAAATTTAAACCATTGTCAGGAAATTTGGAAATCAGGAATTTTTTTCAGGAAATCGTTTAACGTGCGTTCTAAAGATGGAATTTGTTTGCATGGATTGTATGTAGAATAAGGGATTATTAGAGTATCTATAAAAGGATAGATAAATAATTGAGTTACATAATGCAATTGTAATTTGATAAAAAAAAGCATTAAAATTTCTTTTATATATAAGGTTGATATTTGTTTTAAAAAATAAATTATCAAAACCAGAGTGGGTAAAGTATTAAGCTTTCACCTTTATATTTATATGTATGTAACTTCAAACTGCGTGTTAATCCATTCTTTATAGTCAACAGAGTACTTCGATTAAGACTCTCAAATAATTGTTTGTATTGAAATAATTTCTTGTAGGGATTATTTGATGACTCCAATAACCATAAAATTTGTACATATAGATGGAATATTCAGTTTTCGTTATACAATCTATGTTTGTTGGAAGCTTGACTTAATTAGATTCTTTAAGATTTATATTATTATTTACTGTTTAAAATTACTCATTATTAAATTTTAAATTTCTTCTTATGAGATATTAAAAATAATAAAGATCCTGAGATAATCAGTAATCAGCAAAGTTTAACTGTTTCAAAAAGTTGGAAATGATAAAAAGCACCAAAAAATGTCGTGTTGCGCAGAGCCTCTGTCACAAAAGAAGTTAAATACACCACGTAATTTTCCGTAGGAATTTAATTATTGATATAGTTTTGTAATAAGGGACGTCGGTCATATCAAATAACTAGGAATAAGATAGGACTTAGTATCCAAAAGCCTTTTTCAATGTTCCGCTTTGTAGTTCATATTTAATGGATTGAAACAAAATATGTTCCTCGGTTTCCGGTTTTGTTGGAGAAAATTCAAAAAAAGAAATAGAAGTATTCTAAAAATGATGACATTTATTGAAATTTTTACAAAACGATTACATACTGACCTGAATCTGATAGTTAATTTCATCCTATTTTATCTCATATTTTCATTTTGCTGACATCTGTCAATTTTTATTTTATGAAGAGTTTAATTTTTATTTTATGAAATAGTACCAATTAATTGACAAACAGCTGCAGATTTACTATTTATAGATGGAGTGTTCAATTACTTATTTATTTAATCAAGGGATTATTAAAGAAAAACTGAAATAATATTCCTGAAAAAATAGGCCATATTTGTTGAGAAAAAGCCTTTGCAACAACGCTTACATAAATTCAATCCAAGTTGTGCTTGATGACAGATTATATGAGCTATGGAATGCACCAATAAAGACCTTCAAGCAAGCATTTCGAATCTCCATTTAATATAAGAGCTGTATTCTCTCCGCATCGTTTGCTTGTGACCTTGTCTTTCCACCTCCTTTGACCTCAAGGCTACTAATCACACGGGAACTCAAACTACGTTCGTTTTTAATTGTGCTCTTTGCAAGGCTTAGGTGTCTTTTTCCCATCTTATAACTAGCTTCAATTAAATCGTTTCGAAACATCAAGATTTGTTAGGAGAGTTGAATTCCTGTGTGCATGGCACACATCTACTAAGAATCAAAATTTTTAAAAAGTAGCACAACAGTGGCAGAAGATAAATAATTAAAAGTAAATAATAAAGGAAGAAATAATATAAAACTTTTCAACTGTAAAAAGAGTGGTGATGAATGTCCAAAGGTTGTAGGGAAGCCAGTGAAATGCTGCTGGATAATAGTGACGTCAAATTATTCCTTCTAGTAGAATGAGTCTTTAAGTGAAGTAATTTCCGGATGAAGGATAGATCTTGAGGATTAAGATAGATTGAATTAAAATGTGTTGTTTGCTGATTGCGTATTTATTGAAATGAAAAAATTTTCTTTCTTAATAATTTCTTTTTTGCTTATTTTAGGCATCCCAATCCGTTCTGTTGTGGTTTTGGAAGATGATGCTCATCCAGCAGAACTACAAGCTTGCCATCCAAGAGGGGAATCCAAGTAAGTAATACATTCAGTGTGCTAAATACAAATTGTTTATGAAAAAAATCCATTGAGTGTTAAATAAATGGTTTATGAAAAAATTATATTGCTCCAAATCATTTTCTATTCATTTTTTTTTTTTAATTCTATAGGTTTTCTATGAAAATGAGGCGAGGCGGACTTGTTAAAGTGTTTGGAGGAAGTTGCTTGATGGCTGGGGTAAGTTACTTATTTATTTTCTTGCTCATTACAAAGAAAAATTCCTTCATTATTTGCTTGATTATTTGAATTAATTTTGTAAATCACTCTAACTGAGGAAATACCGTGAAAATGGTTTGAATGCATATTTTGCTATTAAATATAGTAGGAACAAAATTCCTAACAAATTAATAACCTTATTTAGAAATCTTTTTCCTGTATTTATATACATGTATATATTCAAAAAAAAATATCATTAAAGTCAATATTAAAATACGAGATAAAATTTTGTATTAATTATACAATGAAAATAATATAAAATAAAATAAATAATGGAAGTAAACTGTTTTAAATATATGGATTACTTCCATTATTTATTATTATTATTATTTTCGCTTATTAATTAATCTGTTTTGTCCTTTTCAGTCGCTGTATAAAAGTCTTTTAGTATCAGACAGGACATGCATAACAGATCTCATTCAATTAGTTCTCCATTGCTACAATTCAACTGAACATCATGAAAAGTTTTCAATTTTTGAAATAAGCTGTACCAAAGATTGTGAGATTTTAATACTCAAATTTTATATACTATGTAACATACTGCTGTGTGCAGCAATGCTTCCATATATCATAAATTATTGCATATCATTTTTACTGTGTACATTTTTATTGCATAATAATACAAATTCTTGTGATCCATCTATACTAACTTTTATAAATTATATAATTTTTTATTAATAAATAATTCTAGTATAAATTCATCTAGCTCTTTTAATTCATTTTATCTTCTTTAACTCATATTAGCCTCTTTGGTTATTTTTACACTAAAATGATTTTGCAAATAGCTATTAATCTAATATTGCTATTTTATTTTATATATTTTTCTACTAACTGTCTTACAACCCATTTATTTTGAAAATCTTATTATATTATTGATTTATATAGCTTAAATTATAGGAATGCTTTTAGATAATCTTTTGAAGAAGATATTCTAATGTAACTATTCAATATCTTATTAAAACTTTGATAGTTAAACTGTTTTTTATAAATCCTTTAAAGATTTTCTATTCATAATTATTGTATTTTATTGCTTTATTCAGGAATACATCTTAAAAGAAAGTTCAAATGTTAAACTTATTTTTATGTCTATGTAAAAAAAAAAAAATTATAATTAAAAATACATTTCAATGTATTGTTTATTACTAATCAATATAACTTTAATTTGAATTCTTAAAAAGTCAAGATCAAATACATATTATGATATTTTATCATTGTATTTTTTATTCATTTAGATGAGAGGAGACTGCATCCAACAGAATTTCCTCTTCAAATTCAACAAGAATGGCCAAATAATGAACATTTTGCTTTCCAGTTGAGAAGAAATGTTGAAGGTATCCAGAGACGGGTAAGTTAAACACATCAGCAATTCCAATTTTATTTTTTACCATGGTTTTTTTTTTTTTTTTTTTTTTTTACAAAGAATAAATGAAGTTATTTTATTATTTTGTTCAGTAGTTAATGTATTTTTTTTTTTATAGTATAGAAAATATTTCTAAAATGTATGTCACAAATGCAAAAGAATTATATAAATACCACTTGTTCTAATCTTTTAATCATTTGATTCATTCATATTAAGATTTAGAGTATTGATTAAAATTTATTTTAAATTCAATTCCTATTCACATAATTTGCTTTTGACATTCCATTACTCAAATTATTTACTTGGAAAAAAATTGAAGATTTTATTTACTAATTAGTTCTTATATAGCATTAATTCGGAAATATTGTAATAATTGAAATAAAACGTGTTATTCCAATAGGTATATACTTTAAAAAAATATTTCACTTCATAATCAGCTTATTTTAGAAATTTTTATTGGTTGTATTTTATGTTACTATTCTAAAGTATTTACATTCTTTAAAGGAATTTTTCAAATAGATTAATATTACATGGGAACATTTTTCACATTTATTCAATTGTTACATTTTATTTACCATCAAAGTAAGTTCATATTTTGCTTTAAAATAAATTACTACAGAATCTTTACATTTTTTCATTTTATTAAATATAAGTTTTTGAAATAATAATTTACTTATTCATTAATATTTCTTTTCTAGCTTCCTTGGTTGCGAAGCCCTGAACCATCTGGTAAATCCAATTTGCAATGGCTTTATGGGAGAAGCAGTCTGGGTCTCCATTCTCTGTCAGAAAATGATGATGCCTTCAATACATATGAGAATTGCTTCTATATATGAAAAACACATATACACACTAGTCTTTAAAGAAAAAAAATGTTTAAAAATATTGTCCTGAGGCAGCTAAAATATTATGCTTCCTTTAGTATTCTGTATATTCAACTATTTTGAATAAGCACACAAAAAGTATTTTGTTTTCTACTGAGAGGAATTGAAATCGTTTTAAAAATAATGAAAATGTACTCTTTACAATAATATTTCAAAAAAATTAGAATTAAAATATTTTGATCTCATTATCATATAAATATCTGTGAATATTTCATTTTCCCATATTTCTATCACTACAACTAGGTACAGCACTGTTTTGTTTTTATAATTTCATTTTCATACTGACATCTAAACTAATCATTTGCTCATTCATATAACAAGAAATGCTCCATTTTTAAAAAGGTTGAAATACAAAAAATTCTTATTATTTAGTGAACACAGAATTAAATCATTACATTTTTTTTATGTCAGGTAAATATGAAATTTAATTTTCGGTTTTTTTTTTTTTTAACTCAATAATAAAATTAATTTTTCTGTGTGTAATAAAAGTATTTATGTGACAAATAATTAGGACTGAGAATTTATTGCGAAAAGTGATTTAGCAGTTTTAAATAAAAGTGTATATTTATACAATCTCAATTTTTTTATTTGAAAATAAGAAAAAATAACATGCATTAAAATACTTGTACTGTAAATTGATTTTTTAAATATATTTTTTCATGAAATTAATAACAACAAGAAATTAATGAAGCAATCCTTGTTGTTTCTAAAGTGTTTTAGAAAATTAAATTTTATCTATTTATCAATATTATGTAATAAAATGCTTCATATTTTGAATTTATTTTTCCATGAAATAGTAGGAAAACTTGAAAATTGTATAAGGATATTTGGATATCAGTAAATTTTAAAAATTTTCTTTTTAATTTATTTACCATTGATATCTTAATATTTTTTTTTTCATTTAAAAAACTTTAGACATAAACAAGACTTTTTTTGTTTTAATTTAGAATATTTTATATAGATGTTACTTTAATTCTGCTCAATGTGATAAAAAAATGCCAAAGTTAACACTATATAAAGCTCAAACTTTTTGTAATAGAATAACATTTTTCTTTTTTTATTACAAAAATAGATGTCTTGTTCTTAAAATATGTGATATCTGGTGAAATAACTATGGTAATCCATATAATAAACTCTCTTTCTCTTAAAATAAATTTTTATATTACCTAGATCTATTTAAAAAACTATGTGTCATGATGAATATTTTTTAAAAAATAATTTTAATTGTACTTTCTCATTGTACCTTTTAAAATAGTATGTATTGAGAAAACTTTTAAAAAGTGTAATCAAATGCATTTGCCTATTTTTAATTTTATTTAAAATATGATTGAACAGGTAATTATTTTTGTATATATCGATCTATATTTATGCCTTTGCATTAAAAGCATATTAAAATGTTACTTTTGAGTTAGTTATTTGATATTTGTGAAGAATTTTGATTTCTTACTCTTAATAATCTTGTTTTGCGATATTTAAACCAAAGGTTTGTAAGTAGATATGATTTTCTTATAGAAGAAACTTGTACATAATATAGTCATCTTCTAAAGCTATTATGCTTTAATTTATGCTCATTTGCAATCTATTTTCTTGTTTTTTTATTCATCAGAGTTTAGTTGCCTGCAAATATGAGTCACTCTGATATTGATCTCAATCATGGTTTAATTTTATATGCATTGCATAGCATCCTGTTTGCATTCTTTTGTATATTTTTGTACCCAGTGATTTTTAATCTACTAAAGATTTTATATGTTTTTGTAGTTATTTCATGTAAATTATTATTCATGTGTGTTTAGAATACTTAATTGTTTAAAAGCATATATTTTTCAAGAATAATAAGAAAAGTTGACTTCTTTAATTTGTATATCTTTATATGAGTTAAAAATAGTTTTCAAAATTATGAATTATAAATCCATGTAAATTAAATATTATAAATGTTTATTTTTCAATAATTTAAATTTGAGATCTACACATTTGGTACATACTTTTTAAGATAATTAAGCTTATTTAGTAAAAAATTATGAATATAAAATTTCTTAATTGTATTCAATTGTTCTCAAATATAGTACATTTGTAATTTGCATTTATAGATTCTTTTTGACTCTTAGTGTATACAGTTAAAATCGCAATTTTTCATATTTACAATTTCTTTCCATGAACATAAACTACTAAAATTTTTATGCTTCTTAACATTGTTTTCAATATATATTTATGTATATTGCAATATGAGAAATATGTATGCAATATCATTACAAGTAGCAAAAAAGTTTTTATGCATATAGTTTTAGGTCACTATCTATTTCAGATTATTCTGCAAATTTACTTTTTACAATGCAATATCTTTATATTTTTTTAATATTTTAATGAGTGATAAGTGTAATGAAAAATTTTAGAAGATATTATTAATATTGAAGTATATTTATTATAAATTTCCTTTTATGTTATATTTGTTTATTGTTTTCAAAAACAAAACAACAAAAAAAAATATTTGAATGATTTAATAAATTAGTCAATTACACATTGTGCTTATAAATTGGGCATCTTATTGTAAACATGGTATACTTTGTAACTAATCCTTCTAAAGCTTTTGTGATCAACTTTGGCTTTTGTCTTTATAAAATTTCCTTTTTTATATTTGATTTTGATATATTAGAAAATGTTTATTAAAAAATGTATTTCTGCAAAAATATTTTTAATGCCCTCTTTCAATGATTATTTTTTAATGGTTCTGTCATAATTTTTTTTATTAAATGTTATATTTTTATAATTCCCAGCCTACCTTCAATTAGCACTTTCTTCGAAAACAATTTATTTGTTATTAAGGAAAGGGAATTAATTATTAGAGTGTCAAAAAAATTTCTGATTCATGGAACTTTGTTCATTATTAAAATAATATCTTAAAAAAGATTTTCTCTTTATAGAGCAATATATTTTTTATTTACTGAAAACACATCTAGTGGAAATTTATTTTCTTACTTACCTGCTTGTCTAAATTTGTTCAATTACTATTATATGGTTAGGAATTTATTTAAAATACTAAAGAATTGGACAAGATTGTACAAAAATATAATTTATTTACATGGTTCTCCTGTAAGACTTTTATTGCTTAAATTTGACAAATTGTATGAACAACTATACATTTGACAACTGTATTTGTACAAACTTGCACCAAATGAATTTCTGCTTATTTTTGTATATATTGTATTTTTCATTTTGTTGGCAGTGTAATATAACATTATTCTAAAGTTGAATAAAATATTTTTAATTTAATTTGTGGTTTTTTTTTAATTAATGATGAATTTTAGCAAAAATATTGTTAAAGATATTTATTTGAATAATCAAGATCTTAAAAATTTTCTTTCTTATGTTGTAATTCATGTTTATAAGAGTTTTATCTTTGTTATAAATATTTATTTAACTGTATGTACAAAGCTAGGAATCTGCAAAACTATTGATTTTTATATTATAGATTATGTAAAAACAATTTTAATTAATCAAATTATATATTTTAATAAGGCATGTTTTCTTTATTCTTGAACAAGAGGTAAAAATATTTGTTTAATTCTTTATTGGATTGATGTGGAATTTAAGTTGTAATTATTTACAAATTTGTTTAAAGGAAAATTTAACTTTATGATCATTCCATTTCATGCTTAATTAACAATAATTTCTATTATTATCAATTGGGTGTCATTTTACCAGTTAATTTTAAAATTTGCAAACTATTAACTGCAATTGATAAGTTAACTGTTCAAAAAAAAAAATTTCAAATTGAATGTAACTGAAATGTAGAAAAATAATTTAACAAATAAAGATTTATATGAACTTCAGTGCTATTTATAATAGAACTGTGTATGTATTCAAAGAGTTCCAACATACATTGTATTATTTTATTTGTTGTAAAAGAGATATATCATCACACATAGGGAATTTCAAATTACTAAATTTGTATCTTTGTATACCAACCAAATAAAAAGTGTAAAAATATTATTTGTACATTTGAAAGAATATAATTAATATTTGAAAACAAAATATCAAGTAATCAATTTAGTTATAAAATCAATAATATGGCTATAATTTCATTCATTAACCATGTTGCTATTATCAGATTATAATTAAATGTTATCAATTTTTCTAAACAATAGAATTTCTGCTTTTTGTAAAAGTTCGCTATAAACAGTTATGTATTAGATAAATATTAAAGTGAAATCATATTTGAATATAAATAACAAAAACTAAACAAATGTGAGGAAAATGTAAAGCTACTACACTACTGCATTCTTCGTGTTTTCTAACTATAAAAATGTTATCTTACATTTGATGCAACCTAGAAATAAGAAATATAAAAAGAGATTAAAATGTGAAAGTAAGCATTTTATTTTTAAAAAAAGAAGAAAATTTTTAATAAAGATTCTGTAATGCTATTATTTTATTTGGTTTGTTATATTTTTTTATTATTAGTTGTACCACTATTTTTTCATACAAGTTGTATAGCATATTCTATTAAACCAAAAGATCCATCTGTGAAAGAAATTTGAAATCAAAATTTTAAGCCACAACATTATAAACAATTGCAAGGTTCTATAATGTGACTTCATTTTTTCTTTATGAACCAGGCTTATACTACCAACTCGTTTTTCATTGTTGCCTGCCTCGTTGCTGCCTGTAAACAGAAGGTTATTTTATCTACTCCATGTTATTAGAATGCATAGCTAGATGTGTCTTTGACTTGAATCCAATCATCTAAGGAGCAAAAATAACATGGTTTATAAAATCTTGAGGGTACATACTTCATAATAAAGCAATCCTCATGTTGTTGTAAGTAATTTCCTTAGGGTTTCTAACTTATTACAGGTTTTACGCATTTCCTGGATAACATCTTCTCACGCCCTGTCAATGTTTATTGAATGAATGAATTGAATGTACAAATTTTTTGTGTTCTTTCGATCTGTCAATGCAGGTTTTGCAGTTCAATCTTTGGATTTTTATGTGTATTTAATGATTTTCAGTTTCGTAGCTGCAACATTATGCGCACTTCAGATCTTGAACAATTTCTTACTTTTTCTATTTGTGGGGGGAGATGTGTGAATGTGAGGTTCCTGCAAAGGTTTGTTCCCCATTTGAGAATGTTGCTATGGTTTAGTTATAAAATTTGCGCTTGGCAAATATATGTATGTAAAAACACATAAACTGGTATAAGTTGTAATCGAGAGCCAAGTGGATTTTGTTGATAAAGGAAAAGACATGAAACTATTTTCTTCGTTTTATTAACATTTTAAGAGAATTTATAGAGTTTGAACCCAGTTCTGGAAGGCCACGGTAGAGCAAAAACTCCACGTCCACGTGTTGTAAGGCGTCTGCTGGTATAGAGGACTAAATTATAATTGCATTACTAAAAGTGGTAGTACCTAGCAGGGGAGAGACCTGAAAGCCTAAGGTAGCCATAAATAGATCAGTAGATTAACGTAGGATAGCCATTATAGATTTGGTTTGTTTTGATTTGTCGCTCTACGGTTATTTTGTGCACGCGAGAACTAAGCAGACCGAGACCTACAGTTGAAAGTGGATTCCGAACCACTAACAAACATCCACTCCACAGTCAGGATTCGAACCTGAAGTCTGTGATACCAAAGCCCAGAGCCCTAGCCACTTGGCCATCAGGCTGCAGATAACTTGTAGAGGTATTGTTGTTAGTTCCGTATTTTCTGGTAACATCCATTTCTAAGCTGAATTGGCATTAACATGACCTGTAGCAACCTAATTTGTTAGCTACAGGTCAGTAAGACAGGAATAGTAAACTTGTGTTATTAACTTTGTAACTGTATGCTTATATGTATACACTCAAGAGCCAAAACATTATGACCACCGGTGGTGGCGGTATTATGCTTTGGGGGACGTTCTCTTGGGCGTCTCTGGGACCCGTGGTTGCGGTAGAGCAGACCATGAATGCTACAGGGTATCTGAACATCATTGCGGACCAGTTGCACCCTTACATGGCCTCTGTTTTTCCAGCTGGAAATGGAATGTTCCAACAGGACAACGCCCCTTGTCACAAGGCTAAAATTGTGTTGGAGTGGTTCCAGGAACATGATGCTGAATTCCAGTTAATGTCCTGGCCGCCTAACTCACCGGATATCAATCCGATAGAACACATTTGGGATGTCCTGGGACGGCAGCTCAGAGTTCAAAGACCACCAATTCGCAATATCTCGGATTTGCGTGACCGTTGCTTAAACATCTGGTACAATCTGTCTCCGGCCATCTACCAAGGACTTGTGGCATCCATGCCAAGGCGGGTTGAAGCTGTGTTGCGCGCCAAAGGTGGGTCAACTCGTTATTGACAGGTGGTCATAATGTTTTGGCTCTTGAGTGCATATACGAGGGTAAGGTGAAGAGTTCTAGGCCTAACAATGAAAGACTGCGACTTTCAGTAAAAAATGATTTTATTTTTCTACATAATCTGCCTTGACTTCAACACTCTTGATTCAACTTTTCTTCAATGTCAGTATTCCTTCCCGGAAGTGAGAGTCTGAAAGGTTGCGAAAATATTCATCTATGGCCCTCTCAACTTCTTCATTGGATGCGAAGCGCTTCCCAGAAATAAATTTCTTCAAGTTTGGGGACAAATGAAAGTCTGAGGGGGCCAAATCAGGAGAATAGGGGGGATGGCCGAGCAAATCGTACCCTAAATCCCGCAGTTTTCCCATCGCTAACGCACCCTTGTGCACAGGTGCGTTGTCCTGGTGAAAGATGACCTTTTCTGCTTCAATCCAGGCCTCTTCTCGCGAATTTTGGCATCCAGCTGGTCAAGAAGGTTGGAGTAATATTCGCCTGTAATTGTTTTGCCTTTTGCAAGGTAATCAATTAACAGGATACCTTTCACATCCCAAGTGTCTTAAAAATAATAGTAAAGCTGATAGTGTTTTAAAAATATCGTTATAGTTGGTGGTGTCTTATTGTTGGTATGCATCTTGCGGCATGGCCATGTCAAGCAATAGTTATCTTGCGCCATAAGGAGACATTAACTTGAAGAGATTCTAGCAGAAATAGCTGTTGAAAGGTACGCCTACACTTAATGAATTTTAATCAATTCCAAAATATACACTGGAGATATAAAATTCCTGTAATACAGGCCAAAATTGCTAACGTTGTCTAACATACAAAGAGTGCTGCGTAGTCTTCCATACTTATATACCTGTTGGCATCCTATAAGACACTTTCTTTAACCACACAAAACCATTTGGAGTTGTGTCATGAACAATCATCACTTAGGAAGCGCTTCATGAATTATTGGCTGTAACATTCAATATGCAACTGAAATTCTATACATATATCTATCTGTTTTACGCATATTATATTTATAAAATTTTGATCGCACAGGAATAATTTTCCAACCCACTGATTTATCATACGCAACCTCAACGTAGGCACGAGATCGTTCACTTCAGCATCGCTCGTTGGTTTTTGAACTGAGTTCTCTCAGTTTCGAATAAATAATAATCAAATATATAAAATAATCAATGAAATTTTTAAGTCGGGGCGCATTTAAAAACCTACAAATAATTGTAGGGGCACTATATGCAAATTTCTGATAAATAGACACTTGCTACTAACGACTCACAGTTTTATATCTAGATGATCAATTCCACAGACGACTTCTTATAGATGATGGGGTCTCAGAGACTAAAATGGAATTTTTTTTTTAAATTCAAAATGTCGTATACGCTAGTGCTCTTGATATCTAACCATTGAAGTTACTGCTCCTAGATTCTCGGAAACCTTTGGATCATTATTGCTGTTTGGCGACTTTTTATGTGAAGACAGAAAAAAAATTCAACTTTAAATTTTAGTTCTTTGTAATAAAATCGGCTTTAGAATGGGAAAATTAAAACGAAAAAGAGTAACTGTATTTATTTTCTTATAACTTGGCACATATTTCTCTGAAGGGGGTGCTTACTCTTTGAGAACCATTGTATTAGAGAGATGAAGCAAGTTAAGATCATAACAGAATGAATGATGAAAAATCTTACAATTTCAATCATAGTAAAACAAATGCACCAATCAATGTAAGAAGAAAGTATAAAATTGGTATTATATTGTAACGTCTCTGCTTATACTAGACCTATAACGCCTACAAAAAGAAGGCCACATTCAGGTACATGGAAACACTTTAATTTTTATTTACAAACATTAAATATATATACAGAAGTCTACACAAAAATGAAAATTAAAGATATAAATTAGATACACAAGTGCAGTTCACTCCAAGGACGGAGATTTTCAGAGTTCTCGACTCTACGTCGAATCTCAAAACACCTGGCCTGCGACAGACCTTAATCATCACATGGCGTGATACACGAGATCACAAAGGGATCACTTTGAAAACAGGCGGAAACTCCGGCCTGTTTAATCACTTCAAAGAAAAAGACAACACTTCTTATCGACGTCAAGACAACACTTCTTATCGACTCATCGCAGAACTCTCTTCTTCTCCAAAGCTTCTCTTTAAGAAAATTCGTCAAGAGGGGAGGGGGATCAGCAGGGCCGGATTTTCCTATAGGCTAACTAGGCTTCAGCCTAGAGCCTCAAGATCAAGACGGGCCAACATTCAATTTGTTAGCAAAATTAGAATTACACTATTTTAAAAACAGTAAACTCAAAAATAAGGAGAAATTCTACACATATGAATAATAAACAGACATAATAAGTAATTTACAAACTTAAAAATGGGAGGTGAAAGGGCCTCATAAGTGGAATAGCCTAGGGCCTCTTTTGATCTAAATCCGGTCCTGGGGGTCAGTTTCCCTCACTTCTCATTAGAGTAGACATTTCTAAGCTCATGATCTATCACCAATTACGATGGTACAACTCATGGGTCCACATTCCATCTGTAATTGTTTCGAACTGTGAAGGTCGCATAGAGAATCGCTAATTTCATGAGGTCTCATTACCCATGACATTGATTATCTGCCGTCAGATTTGAGTGACGGGTTATTCTCATTAGCGCAAAACACTAATTACATGTAATATAACTTTCCACAACACTGTTTATCAACTGCCAAATTTGAGTGATAGATTGTTATTATGTACTTGTTAAAAAATATACATTTCTCTCTCCTGGTAACAGAATGCTGCAACTCTCCCCGTGGGAAAAATGCTGTAACAAACCATATAAACTTATTTCCGCTCTTTTTCATTTTTTCTTGTGTTCTTGGAACTAATTTCGGAGTCACAAATACGCACACAGAAGAGCACTTTGCGCATAATTTTTCAGACTTAAAACTTGTAAATACACTATATTAAAGCGAGTGATTGTAACACAAGATAACAGATATTTATGTTTAACACAGGACTGTAGGAATTTGACACAACGGAAGAAAATATGATGGAACACGTATATAAAAGTAAATCGGGAGTCTATCGCGAAAGAGAAGGAGCAGAGGACATTGACAAAAAAGACGGATTGAATGTCAGAAGAATAGGGGAACAACTCCGCAGCTTTCCCGAACTGGAACTCACAGTGGTAAAAACCGAAGTTTTCTCGGAAAATTGGTCCCTTTCCAAATCAAATCTTTTGAATTCCGTCATATTTAATCTTTTATGCGTTTAAAATCCTGCCGACTTTGTGTAAGCACGGAAGCTGTTACGAGTTAAAGTCAAAAGCCAAGTGGATTTTGTTGATAAAGGAAAAGACATGAATTTATTTATTTTATTTAGATTTTTTAAAGAATTTTAAAAGTTTTATCCAGTTCTGGAAGGATCAGCAGTGCAAAAAAGCGCACGTTCACGAGTTGCGAATGTTCTAAAGCGTCAGAGGAAACCAAATTATAAACGCATCATTAAAAGTACTCTGGCTAATATCTTGCAGAGGAGAGAGCCACAAAGTAGCGATAAATTATATAACAGTTAGAATGCCGCTGTTTCTAGAAAATACAGAACTATGTTTAATAGGGTTAACGTATTAACCGAATTTGGTAGATATAGATCGGGAATATATATATGTTAAAACTAATACTAAGCCGATACTATCTGACAACTTGTTTAAAAATTTAAAGAAGCTAGTAAAACTTTTTAATGACACTGTTTCTTGGAAAACTATTGAATATTGTATTTTTTCCTTAAAATATAAATGAGGCAAAAAAAAAATTCACTTTAAAGTCCTATTTTAAGATCTTACTAAATAAAGAATTAGTAAATTTACCAACACCAAGCCCTCAAAATTCAATTTCTGTTTCTTCTGACTTGCAGCAAGATGCATTTGATAAAAAATATTTAAATTTAACACTCTCTTTGTTAGAAAAATTTTCAACCAAATTTTAAAATCTAAAGAAATATCCTCTATCAGAAGAAATATTAAGTACAGCTGCAAAGATGAAAAGCTTTCTTCATTCCTTGACATGGATTCTGGTCATGTATCATATCTGATTATATATATATAAATACACTCTAGTGAAATATAGGCGACATTAGAAATGTTGACTTGAATCTTAGAGATATTCTTGCTCAAGAAACAGAATTCAAACCCGCTTTCACACTGAACATTACAATTCTGGAGATTCTCCGATCATTAGTCCTCTGTTGTCAAACCCCAGTTTCAAGCCAAGTTGGCAACCACCAAAAAGGCAGTGGTTCCTCGATTTCAGTAACATTCACAGCATTCTTTTTTTGACGAGCTGTCCTATTTATTATACATCTCAATTTAAACATGCTTTCGACCAGTGTGTGTGTGCTTGTTCAAATTTGCTTGGGTTGTTGCTTGTGAATTTTTGGATTATTGTTATTATCTATTATTAATATCACTAGAGTAGAAAAGTTAATTTATATTAATTATCTACATAATTTATTCAATTTATTATTAATATATTTAATATTTAATAGAATTTGTTTTCTATACCTGAATTTATTCTTCCAGCGTAATTTGTATATTTAAACTTATTTTAAGTATATTAAGCAACTAAAAAAGCAAAAAAGTATTAAGTAAAAAAAAGTAGTAAGCAAAATATAAAAAGTATATAGCAATATCAGCTTTCTTCCCAGTCCCAATGATTTTTTCATTGAGTTGAAATACCACTTTTACAAACAAATTAAATATTGCACTCAAAGTCATTTCTATTCTTGTGTGTCCTCTACCTACTGTAATTACACTTTATTAATAAATACATAAAAAAAATTATAATTACAACCGCTGGCAAAGATTCAAATATAACTTCAATCAATATAAACAAATAACAAATATAACTTCATCTGTAAGCTACATTACCTTAGATTTGCTAGAAAGAGCTCAATAATTCCACATACAAATCTAAAAGAACAACTCTAAATGGGGTTAGTAAAAAAATCATCAGTAACCTCTCTACTTTCTATAATTACACTTCTTTAATAAAGAGAATAGAAAATTTTCCAAGATAAATTTATTATTACATCCATTGACAAAGATTCTAATAACTATACAGGGTTGTCACAAAATAACTTTCCCTGTTTGGAAACATCTGCAGCTGAAACTAATGAACAGAATGAAACCAAATTTCATATAAGACTTGTGACTTTTGGCTGTGTGGGTCCTTAAATCTGTTGTGTATGCCGGTGGAGCTCCTAACCTGAATTCCTTCAAAGAAAACATAAGACGAACTGTTACAAGTATCCAAGGTAGTCATACCCCAGATGCAATATCTTGTATACAGGAAAGGTAGTCACCTTGAAAATATTGCACGTGGCCATAGGAACCCTAATGTTGATTAATAAAAAATAATTTTCCGGGAGTTTCATTTTGTTGTCATTCATTTCTACACGTGAATTTTTTTTATTATTCAAACATTACAATGAAACTTGAGATATTTCATTTCCAGTGCATTCATTATAATTATTGACTTTTTTTTTCCAACAGCTCCAAAATCAAGTAAGAACTAGGAAATTTGAAAAATCGATCTAAATTGCTGAAATTTCATAGTGCGTACGTGACAGCAGCGCCAAAATCTCCCCCTGTTGGTGACTTTTGGTACTGTTTGAGGAAATCATCTCTCTATGTTTTCCACAGTTTGCATATGAAATTTGGTTTCATTCTGTTCATTAATTTTAGCTGCAGATGCCTCCAAACAGAAAAGATTATTTTATGGTAACCCTGTACTTTCATATGTAAGCTACATTACCTTCGATTGCTAAATAAAGAGCTCAATAATTCAACACACAAATCTATAAAAACAACTTTCAATGTGATCAATGAAAAAAAATAATCGTTTTTAACAAATTCTTTGGAATCAGTTCTGCCTAAGGTTGTTCTGTCTATTCCATGTTAACGAAATATGCCACTAGATATGTCTAACTTCGATCCAATCATCTATACTTGGGGACAACCTAAGTTGACTACGTGCAATACCCTACAGATGAGTAAAGAGATACATGAGACAAAATGTGACACTCTGATTCGCCAAGTACGCCATGCACATCACTTCAAACGATACAAAGTTAAGGTCGTTGTTTGCTTAAATTGCTAAAAAATCTAAACAACTCTGGAAAAGTGAGGTGATTGTGTGTAACAATGAAATTCTAAGAATCGGTAGCATAAGCTTTTCAGAGTTATTAGAAATATTGGCACATAATCAAGAAATATTGTTGGAAATTGCGCGTGAAAAATGTTAGATCTTTCTCCAACTTTCCCGTAAAACTGCAACATAAAATTAAAAAAAAAATGTCATATGGTCCTCTGAATACTATGTCGTTTTTTACCATTGCTTACAGAAATATGAATTTTTAAGTAAACTTATTTCATATTTTAGAAAAAGAATTATTTAGAAAATTTAGTATTTTAGAAAAAGATTGTCATATTTTCTTAATAAGTAGCATAAAATTTTCGAAACATCGAAACTTCATATTTTCGGAGTGCTTCACTTCAAATTTTCGGAATTTCGGAGCATGGTCAACCCTGCGTTATTATTATTATTTTTTTTTCCTTTTTCCGAATACAGTTTCTTGTTCTAATAAAACGGTTTTTTCCCCCGACTGCTACAATTAAGAATGATTCTTCAGAAATATATACAAATGAAATATTATATTTAATAATAAGAAAATGTTAATATTTAAAAGATAAAATAATTAATTTAAAGAATAAATATGATGAATTTAAAAATTTTAAACGACAGATATAACTATGTTTATACTAAAACTAATAGAAATTAGTTTTCAAAGTCACAAGAAATAAATGTTTAGTATCTATATTTTACTTTTAAAATAGATATGTGTAATGCATGTCCCATTTTCAGTAATATCGATGCGGAAAGGTTTATTAAAAAAGAATAAGGTCATTAAGAAAGAATTTGAAGAAGAATTAAGAAAGAATTCGAGAAGATGTGCAGGAAATTTTGACCGAGAGGCACATCTAGTGTGCTGAGCATCTAACAAAATTTGACGCTTAGGTCAATTGTGTTACATTAGAGACTAAGTTATTAATGATGTCAATTAGTGCGTAGGCCAGTTGAATATAAATTTGTATCAAGACTTCATTTAATTGCTTAATTAATTATCGTGACGAAGATTTAATGAAATGTATTAATCACATTGATTGAAAATAAAAGTGTACATATTCTGTAAAAGCTGGAAGCAAGCTGTAGAACTAGGGGAAACAATTTTATTTGTGTCTGGACAAATTTTTATGCATCGTATATATTTTTTACTTAGGGGAAATTTGTTGAAAACAAATAATGTAAAATTGTTTCTCTGCTTAAAAAACGAAGACCTAGTCGTAGCGGATGAATTAAGGGAAAATGTTTCAGATTCAGTGAAGGTTATTGAATTTAAGAATTTAATTACGAATAGTGATAGCTAAAAAGAACACACAGGTTTTGAGGAAGAAGATATAGTATTTTTCATTGAGGAGAGAAAATTAAAAGAAGAGAGACAGAAAGTCAAATTAGAGAACAATTAGTAGAATAATAATAGAGCTAGTTCTGGAATATATTGTCATTTGAAAATTACACACCTAGCTACGTATATAGTATCGCCTCCTATTTCAAAAAGGGCAGAAGGGTGGAATTTATTTTTCTTAACTTTGAAAAGGGTACCTGAAGAATTAAAAGGGGGAATTTTGTTAAGTCTGTTAAGACCATTAATATCTTCGTAAATATGAAAGATGAAGAAATCCCCCGATATGATAAAATAAAACGTGCAACTCTCTGGGAATTTGAGTCTACTGCTTATATTTGCTTCCAAAATTTCCAAAAGGGTTGGCATATGCCAAATGAAACTCATGTTCAGTTTATGTCACGTTTAAGAACTGGTGAGAATACTTTTGTAGTTTTCGTAATATTAAAGATAATGAGCTGTTGAAGGATTAAATTAAAAGTGAGATTTATGAGACCCTGGAATCAGAGAAAACTTTACAAATAAATATTAAGCAAGGTCGTACGTTGTTTAAAGCTAATGATCTTGCAATGGAATTAGATATATATTTTATACCTAAGGGAAAATCTTTTTCTGAAACACATGCAAAGAAACGTAAACAAACGTCAGCAAACGAGATCAATTTAAGGCAGGAAAATTATGGCTGGCCGAATTTGGAAAAAAAAAGAAGAAAAAAAAATCAAATAAGTCCTGTTCGAATAAAAAATAAAGCAGGTAAAATGTGCTTTGTTTGTGGTTCGAAAAGTCAGTTTGCGACTGATTATGAGGAAAGATTTTCTAAACTGAAAAGAAAGTAAAACCTGCAGTAATATAGGGAGTTCATTCTGAATTCTGTTCTAATCCGTCTGTGTTCAAACTCTGCTTACAGTAAGCTTGAATGTGGGAGGAAAAATGATAGAGTGTATAATTAATTCGGGTGCACAGTTATTTGTAACTAATTCATTGTATCTACCCTCATTAGTAGATGAAAATGATAAGATCTATTATCGTCTACCTTTGGTGAGGGGATAGAGACAAAAACTTTTTGAGGCTGCTATTACTTTAAATAACGGAAAATCCATTAATAAGTCTATTGAGTGCGCGATGGCGGTTACAGATTGATTATATTAGCAACAGCGATACTAGCTTGAATATTAATGAGACGTTGTGTGCTGTGAATGGGGAAAATTTAAACGAGGATTCTGAAGAGGGGCAACTTTTTCGAAAAGGGTTCAGAAAAAGAATGTGACCAACAATGCAACAGCCGTTTTAAAAGAGGGGGATATACAAATAAATACTAATACTAGGAATTACAAAGATTCAAATAAATTTAATTGGGATGAGATAAGATTAGAAGAGAAATAAGAGCAAAGCGAATTGCTGGACAAAGCTCTAAGTTTGTCCAAACATATACGGGTTGCGAGCCTCTTACAAGAAAGAAAAGTAGTAGTAGTTCCTAAAAAAAAATAGCGTTTTTCAGTGCATGGAATATTATGAAAACGCGATTACATGGCCCTACACGTCACGGCCCCAGTGAAGTATTGAGTTTGCAGACAGAGCCTATTAGGAAGAAGTTTCCGAGCAAGATCTTGTGAACTCAGGAGAATGAGTCATCTAGTCATGAACTGAAGGAAACTCTGGTGAACACTATATCTCTCGACGCTCCTATTGCAGGAGAAAGACTATCGGTGAGTGGTTTCAATGGCGTTAATTAAGTCATCCTGCTCATTCCTGACTCAACAATAGGCTTTATGTTCGATGGACTGGCCCGGGTGAAGCTCTGTAATATCATACACCACATTCCTATAAAGTCAAGGTGCAGATGAGAGTATAAGACAATGTGCAAGTGTATGAGATTAGAAGATATTGTCAGTTTTGAAGAAAAACAAGGACTTTTCATGAGGGAGGAGAGAATACCCAAGAGAGGTAAAGATCGAACATTAGTAAAACCATATTCTAAAAAAATGAAAAAATTGACTGTACTGATGATTAAAATGCTAAACTTAGTGTAAACTGTGCCGATGATTTAAAGAAAATTCCTTAGATAATACTAAAGTTAAGTTTTTGTTTAGTATAACTATTAGTAATTTTTTATTGTGTATTTGTGTTCATTAAGTATTTTGAAACAAATAAAAATAATGTTGTGATCTTAAATATTAACATCACAAACTGATTTTGTTTGTGATGTTAATATTTAAGTTCACGTAATTCTTTATTTAAAATGATTTTTTAATATGAATTGTGAAGAAAGAAAATTTTTTAATATATTGAAATAAATTTTATTTTATTTTATTTGTGTAGCATTAATTAGTACTGAGCATAGTGTACTGATGTCTAGTGTACTGAGCATCTAACAAAAATTGACTCGTAGGTCAATTAAGTACATTAGAGACGAATTTAATAATAATGTCAACTGGTGCGTAGACCAGTTGAATATAAATTTGTATCGAGATTTCATCCAATTGTTTAATTAATTATTGTGAAGAAAGATTTAATGAAATTTACTAAGTATACTGATTGAAAATAGAAGTGCACATACATTCTATAAACCTGGATGCAATCATTTGTGGAACCAGTGCAGGGATGCAACAGGCATACATTACAGATATGCAAATAGAAATATAATAATAGTAGCATTATTAGTTATTGTTAGGATAAGAATAAAAACCATTTTAAATTCTAGAAAAAAAAGTTTGGAGAAATAAAGGTATTTGAAAAAATTTAAAGTTTTAAATATCAATTTCTTTAATACATCGATGCGACTTGTGTTCCATTTATTAAATAATAAAAGAATAAACATTCTGAGACAAGCGGATGTTCCTGCAGGTCTGTAAAATTATGCATCATGTCGGGGTTTTTTTCTCAGTCCGACATTTTTATTATTCTAAATGTGAAAGATAGCCATATAGCACACTATCGATTCTTAGCCTTATGACATAAATTTAAAGAAAATTTTTTAAATATGACAAAATGAAAGCTGAAAAATTAGTTAAATCCTCAGTAAATGCGCACGCTAACATAACTTGCAACATTCTTTTTTTTCCTCCCCACAAATCTGAGTTGTCCGAAGAACTACATTTTAATATTTTAATTAATTTCTTTTTCTACATTTTAATTAATTTCTTTTGGGTTTTTATAAATATTTCTTTTGGTTTTATGGATTTCCCGTATAACTTGTTGCCTACATTTTTATTGTATACTTTGTATAAATATTTGTAATTTTTTTTGTCTGCAAATGCATCTTTATTCCTTTTGATATTTCTGTTTGTGTAAGGGTTTTCAGCTTAGTTGTTGCAACTTGTGCTCACTTCGAATCTTGAAAAATTTCTTTCTGTCTTTCCATTTTTTGATGAGTCGGAATGTGAGGGACTTCAAGGATTCTTCTTATTGCGAATGTTATTAAAGTTTTATTAATGAATTTGACTGCAAAAAAAAAAAAAAAAAAAAAAAAAAAAAAAAAAAACCCCGTATTGTATTGTTTCTAGTTAATTCTTTGTCAGTTTTCCTTTGATATTTTTTATGTTGTGTACTCTGTGTTGCACACACACAGAGAGACACAGACACGTACACACACACACACATATATATATATAGTGAAAAACATCTAAAGAATAGAGTGGGTTTAACATATCACTCAATAGATGAAAACAAATTTAGTTTAGTCTACACTTGAGGCTGTAGCTTATGGTTTAATACTTTTTCGTTTTTTAAAATCAACTGTTCTTTTGGTCTTGTTTCAATTATATATATATATATATATATATATATATATATAATTCCCTCATTAACTATGAAAGGCATTGAATTTATAATATAAATGCATTTAGAGTTCTTTTTAAGTGCCAAAAAGTTAATATTTTGCTTAAGTTATTATAGGAAAAAATTATTAAATTTAGTATTTTACAATTTAATTTAATTGTTTGAACCTGAAGAGAGCAAAAACTTTTTTTTTATATTAGGACAAAAGGACATCGGTTTTACTAATATTTATTATTCCTTGAGATTTTGTTAATTAGAAAATACTCACGAGTACACATACATTAATAGCGGCCCAATGTTATATTTTACAATACGTTTTATGCTTTTCTCAGATAGATAGCAATTAATACAATATAAAAAAACGTATGCATTAGTTTGTAAAGTACGAATAAGGGAAAAAATATACCTATTTCTAATTGGTGTTGGATAGTACCTTCTGATTTCTGGATCTAAAAAAAAGGGTCATTTCAAAATAAAACCTTAAAGAGCATGTTAGAATTAGTTTTTGTACAACTAAATAGTTGTCAAAATATTTGAAGTTTTTAAAAACTACTTAACTAAACATAAAAAGAAAAACAATATTTAATTGCTAGTACTACAAAAAATTCAGTTCATCAAAATTTTTTATCCAGCTAGCCTTTGTATTATTCTTTTTAGCGGTTACAGTCAGCATTAATAAATATATTTTTTTCGATTTAAGTTCTACAAAATCTCGTTTAAACTCAAAGAGTTCGAGATTAATATCTCTTTAGAATATGGAGTTTACATTCTTCTATTGTGTTCTCTTCGTTTTTAAAATGTGATTTTAATAAGCCTGTGAATCTCTGTTTGATTGACATGACTCCATTTCATTTTTGAAATATTGATTTGAAAATTCAAATTATTTTATTTCGTGTATGAACTTCAAGTAAATCTTGACTGTCTTAGAAAAAATGTCTGCCGACAAGCTATATCCATGTATGTTATTGTTTTGGTTTTGCTTTCTCCTAAAATTTGGAATAGAGTTTGTTTTATGTGTCTATGTTAAATTTGTTGATACTATTTTTTAGAATTTTCTCATGAATTTTTATAATTAAGTTATACAAATAAATCAAGATCTTCTTCTTTATGCTAATATAATTAATTTAATTTAACCTTCAAAACTTCTCGGTGACACCATCAAGTTATGTTGTCTATTAAAGTGTATTTTCTTCCAATTTATTTTTTAATCTTTCCTTAACTACTATTTAATATTAATGGAATCAATATTATGGTTACTTTTAACATTTAATGATTTTGACCTTTACGCGATCTATGGTAATTGTGATTATTAAAATTTCTATCTATCCGATTTGTTTTCCACTTAAAAATCTTACTTTTTTTAAACTGTGGGGAAAAGGGCAAGTAAAAATGCTTTCATATATTTTTTTTTGAAAAATCCATACACTTTAGGAGATGTTTGAAAAAAAATAAAATATTTTAATTTGACAACAATAAACAGTACAAAATGAGCTGCTGTTATGATTTGATTAATAATAAGTTAAATGTCATGTAAGAAACCTAATGATCATTGTTATTATATTGATTTAAAGTTGCATTTTTCTCATATAGAAGGTTTCATGCATCTTAAGTATTAATTTTGCATTGTTATCATAAATCTCTATTAATTTTTTTTCCTAAAGGAAATTTTTTATGTAAAAAATTATATTCTTTTCAGTTTTATAATTTAAATATTTATATTGGCTTTACACTCTAAAAGACACTTGTTTTTTGGAAAGTGCAATTAAAATATGTAGTCTAATAAGCAATGTTCAAGAGTTGTTTACTTTTCTTCAATTTCCAAACTAATTATTTTAGTATTATTTTTCAATTGACACTCAATCTGTATTAAAATTTGATCTGAAATTTTACATTTGAAATTTTTAAATATGTCATACTGTTTTAATTGATAATTTTAAATTATTTATGTTCTTAATTAAAAACACTTTGCTAGAAAATAATTTTGATAATTACTACGTGTCATCCCTTTCCCCATCTCTAAGAGATCTAATGTGATCTATCCTGTGTCTGTTCTCTCTAAATTGAGAGCTTTCTTAAAACTGATTGCAGAGTTCTATAGTTTCTTATGTTTTAAGTGAAGATAGATGCATTAATTTATTCCAAATTTTATATATATATATATATATATAAAAAGATATTCTTATTTTTTTAAGTGAGCCTTTTTTTTACTATTTGAAAGAAACTTAATTTCAAAACTCTTTGCATAAAATTATATTTAAATATATGTTCTGAATTCAAATGGTAATGATATTTCAAATAATATTTTTTAATATCTTAATAAGCATTATTTAGTATTTATTAAAGCAATGTTTTGAAAAAATTGCATTATTTTTAACTATGTAACAACAAACTTTAAAAATGTTAATTAAGATATTACCAAAGATAAGAAGATGAGAAGAATAAATTTATATAATGAATCATTTATTTAATATGCAAAAATATTTACTTATATCTGATCAAGTGAATATTAGAGGAAAAATGGTTGAATAGTTAACCCCTTCTGATACTTTCATTTTTTAACATTTCCATGATGCTAAAAGTAAAGTAATCATTTTTATAAAATAAATGCCATATTTATTTATGAATATTGGAGGAAAATGTATTATAGTTAACCCCTTCTTTAATATTCATTTTTTTTTAACATTTCCATAATGTTAAATGTAAAATAATCAGTTTTATAAGATAAATGTCATATTTATCAATGGTGTCTAGCAAAATTTATAATTTTTGGTGATTATTATTTTTAAACTAAAGCATTATAGTTTAAAAATACTTTTAAAAGACTTTTTATAGAATTTTTTTCAGATGTTTTGATAAAGGGCAAAAATAAAAAATATTTGCTGTACAATAAATAATTTTTATTACAATATTTTTTGTTTCTTTTTCTATTTACTTATAATTACAAAATGTCAATGCTTCAAATCATTGTAGGCATTTTTACTAATAGGTGAAAGTTTATAGAAAATATATACTTCCTTTGTTTTTAATACTAATTATAGAATAGAATAGTCTGAATTCTTATTTAATACTGATATAGGTATTAATTTTATTATTTAACTCAAATCATATTGCTTTTATTAGTAACTAAATGCAAGAATCATGACAATTTTAGGTATACTTCTTTTAGGTATCAAACTGATTAAACAATTTCATGAATTGAAATTTTAATTAAAGCATCTTGAATTTTATACTAAAACATTAACTTCTAGAGAATGTCATACCATCTTTTAGAACAATTTTACATTATATAACTATTAGCCCATGAAAAAAAGTTAAATAAATATTATGTATAAAAAAGCTTGTGAAAGAAATTTAAATGAACCAATAAAAAAAAGCTGTGAAAAAAATTTAAATTAAGCAATAAGTATAGCTTTTAAAACAAATTAAAAAAAAAAAGATTCACCATTAAGAAATTTTGAAAGTGATCAAGGACACACACACATAAAAAAATTGATCTAGGAAATGAAAAACTCCGCTCTCGAAAACAATGCCCATAATTCTATAGGTATAAAAAAATCATCTATCCCAAATCATCAAAACATAAACTCTTAGAGAGAAAAATCTTTATTTCTGCAAATCTTTTCCCTTTCTAATTGATGATAGATAAGTTTCAAATATAAGACAAAATTTATTTAACTTTATGCTGCCTATCTGCTGTGGATTATATGGTAAACAAACTTAATATTTTAAGGTGTGAATTATAAGTTGCTGCATCAAAATACATTCTCTTTTTGTTTGCCCCATATATCTTAAATGTTTATCTTGGATTTCTACTATCTTAAATTTATTACTTAATTTTTTTTAACTGTGGCATGGAAAGCATTTTATGCCATGGGTATAAAAACAAAACTTGATTGATATATGATACATCCAAGAACAGATATGAATCACCCATGGATTTTACAATACTGCGAATTATACAAAATCTTTTTTGGGTCAAAAGTAATGCCTGCTGGTTATAGGGCACTGGGGATTATAGGCATGAAATTGTTTTATTTCTATAAAGAAATAATAATTATAATCATTATTATTTTTTAAACATTGTTATATGTATGCATAGTCATTTTTGAAACTTTCATGTTTTATGTCTTATTTCTTATATAACACTAGATAAATATTATTGTAGTAGCATGCTTGAATAATTATAAGCTGGAGAATTAAAAAAAATTTTAATATTGTTTTCGCATAATCTAGTGTGTTAAAATGAAATTATTGTTTTAAAAAAATTATATGTGCATGCAATGGCTAATTAATAGGCGAAATTCTTTTAATCAATATTTTAAAAGTGAATATTTTACTATTAGATGGCTTGCCTTTAGGGCATCGAAGTTTGAGTCTTCCTACTGAATATGATTATCATCAAGCAATGGCTCAACATGCTGCTGCAGTGTCTGCAGGCAACAGCTCACTGCACCCAGCTATGTCTCAGATTCCCATGATGCCTACAGGTTTGAATCTCTCGATGAATTCAGGAAATCACAATTTAAGTAGCGGGATGCAATCTAATGTGAGCAATACTCATCATATGTCACAAGTCGGCAATATGAGTAGTAGTAGAGGAAAGATGAAGAATAAAAAGCTAAAAGTGAATAAAGATGGTGTTCCTGCTCCTAAAAGAGCAACAACTGCCTATATAAATTTTACTCAGTGGTATAGAGAAGATCAAAAAAGGAATGGAAGACAAATACCTAAGGTAAAATATTAAAATAAATTTTATAGTTTATTTTTCTGATAATTTATGTAATTAAAAGAAATTTGTTGTTTTCATATTATTTTCTAAGAAACAGATTTAATTTATAAGTTGTAATTAGTAAGTAGTAATTTATAAGTTGTAGTAATTTTATTTGTCTTATATATTTTGAAGAATTACAAAAAAATAATGGTTAGAAACATAATACTGCTTGTTACGTATACTTTTTTATATGGATTACTTTCATATTTTTATATGTTTACATATAATGGTTTATACTTTTCTGAATTCATCTGATTTCTTCTGTAAATAAACCTTACTTGAGTTTGGTGTTTAATAAGAACTTTATTTAAAGATATGAAATTGTTTATTGTGTAAACTAGATTAAAATTATAATTTTTAAGTCAAATTTTATAGCCAATTAAATTGTAATGAATGAAAAATAAATTTAATCTCTGTAGCTCTTAAAATTTGTTCATTTAGTAATCTTTTGTATTGCAAATTCTTTATTTTTTTTTAATTGAAATATTTTTTCTCATGTAATTAAATCTTTGATTTATAAATTTATCTTGATACAAACATGGATAGAATTTTGCATCGTTCTCAAAGAATAATATAGTTGTTTTTAGTTTATAATTTTTCATTGAAAATCTTATATTAATATATTTATTACTATAATTTGTTGCTTATAGTCCATGGAATATGTTCTGTGAGAAACTTTCAAATTTCAGGATGTGGAATATAAAACCACTGCATACAATCTATGAAATTTTTTTGGCCTCAGAATCTCTGTTAAAAATCAGTTCTATAAAATGCCACCTAAAAGTACTTTTTAATATGAAGACATAACTTTATTTAAAAAGAAATAAACATATTTTTAAATGTGAAGAAATAAACAAACAATTAGGCAGCCAGGCTGGTATTATAGTAGATAAAATGCATCATGTATTAGTGTGTGCTACTGGATTAAAAATTACTGGAATGAAATAATAAACAAGAATTAAATAAAGGTCAAATTAATAATTAATAAATTAAAAATTTTTGTTATTGATAAACATTTTCATCCCTCTAGCAGCAAATATGAAAATTTAACAAGTCATAAAAAAATATTCTTGTTTTTCTTTCATCCAGTTTTTGAATGTATAGTTATATTCTCTTTCTGGTTTCCACTATCTTAAATTTATAACATATTTTTTATATGTAACTGTGGCATCAAAAACAATCTTTAAAACTGAAAACTATAACTCCTTATTACTGATTCCTTTCATATTATATTTATTAATCCTTTGGTGTTTGAATAAAGATATCTAAATTTAAAAAATAATTCAAATAATAATAATTTCAATTATATGACTATGTACAGTTATAAGAGGTAGGCATGAGATACTTAAAAATAAATTTGAGAGATAATTATAAAAAATTTTAAAAGAAAATATGAAAAATTTACCCTTTAATAAATGAAATGCAGCTTCTCACAAAAGCTGAAGGAATAAAATGTCAAGAGATTTCAGGAGCTAATAATTTCTTGGATTCCTTTTCTTCTGCTTGCTGGTATTTGCAGTTCTAAAAGATCTGTCTGGTGGTTTAATCAATGACATACATAGATAATTTGTATGTGTTATATTTTGTATCTTTGAACTTTACTTCAATTTAATTTATTTTAATAAATAATGAAAAAAATTAATTAATTTTATTTGTGTATAAAACTTTTTTTTGGGTAATTGTTACCTAGCATCTGGAACATTAAAAAATATTAATAATAATAATTTTTAATTGTTCATTTAATTTAGAAACTATTGAAAAATATTATTAAAAAATTAAGAATGAGTTAGTTTTGCTCTAAAGCCATATGCATTAATAAATTTAAATCAGAATATATATTTTTTATTTTTATACATCTAATTATTATTTTTTTTTTTTGTAAATTATATTTTGAAATGTCTGTAATAAAGCAAATTTTTTAAGTACTTTTGATTTTTTGCTATATATCCTTTCACTTATTATTTCCTCAATGCTTTCTTCTTTGTATTGCTTAATTAGTATCTTATTTATCAATGTGTATTTTGTTAATGATTTATGTTTTCATCCTCTTTTTAGATAGGAGAGTTTGGGAAAGAATGTGCTTGCAAGTGGAACAATATGACTGGTGATGAAAAGCAACCCTTTCTTGAAGTTGCTGCTCGGGATCGAGAACGTTACAGAAAAGAAGTATGCATACAAATAAGCAATTAATGCAATTGGTTCAGTCTTTTTATAGTTGTACTGTATTTTATTTTATACAATTTTAGATGTCTATATATAAACCTGCACGGGATGTAAACAAACCAAAACGTCCAGGTACAGCTTTTATGCTTTTTATGGCTGATTTGAGAAAAGAAATGGCTGGTAAAGAACCAGAAGGTGGAGTTGCAGCTTTAGCAAAATTAGGTTGGTTTATATGTATAATATTTATTAATCTTAATTCACATTTTGATTATAGCTTTTTTTTTTTTGGTTAACTTTTTTTAACTGTGCAATACTGAATTAAATTTTAATAAAATGAAATAAAATGTACAGTTTGTAAATTATTTGCCAGCATTATATAAAAAAGTCAAATTTCCACAATGAAATTAATTTCTTGTTTAAAAAAAAAAAGATTTAACATGTTTGTGTAAATGTATATATTTAGTAAAAGTATGATTTAGCCCACTACTTTTGAAATATTGAGTACATTTATATTTTAAATGTTATTTAAGAAAAAAAAAAATTATGTTAAATTTTAAAAAGGAAATGTAATTTCAATTATTTTCTTCCAAGTCTGAAATTGGGTTTTATTGAAAAAGTGAAGGAATTTTTTTACAAGCCTTAGCTTTCTTTCTAGCTTGTGTATTTTATGCAAGGTGAAAAATGGAAAAGAAACAAATATTTTTCATGTATACTAGTTTTTAAATTGTTAATTTTTTATTTATTATTTACTTCGTCCAGACACACAACATTTCAACATAAAAATTAAAAAAAACTTTATAGATAAAAAAAAAAAAAAAACAGATAGATAAACATAAAAGCTTTATAGAAACAATCAAATTGTATAGCAAAACTATCATAAAGTTAATTTGCAATACAGAATCCCAGATGTGCCTCACATTCTGACCCCCCCTCCCAAAAAGAAAAGGAATTATTCTTGGTGTATATGTTAAATGATTTATACCTTGATTATGTAATTTTTCCAGTTGCTAAAAATTTTACAATAGAAAGGAATATGCATTTGTAGTTTTATAACAAATATGTATACACACACTAAAAGAATATTTCTTTTCTAATAGTGAAACATTTTCCATAAACTTCTTTCCTTTCTGTGCAAATGATTGCCTTCATATTTTTCTATAAAGCATATAGTTTTTCTAATAACTTGAACTACATTGATATGACCTGATGGACAATTGGCTAACCCTCTGGCCTTTGGTACCACAGGCTTCAGGTTCGAATCCTCGCGATGGCCTGGATGTTCGTTAGTGGTTCGGAATCCATGTTAAGCTGTAGGTCCAGTCTAATTAGCCCAAAGTGTGAACAAAATGATGGTAGAGCAACAACCTAAACCTGAACTACATTGACAGATAGTATGGAATGTGTTTCAATTCTCTCAATCATAAATTTATTAAGGGAACAAAATATCTGAAGTTTTCATACTAGTATTATTAGAAATTTATGAAGAAATATTGAAAGACGGAAAAATTGTTAAGAATATTAATATTTTATACGAGGAAACTTTCAAATAGTTTGGACTTTAGCTTAAAAATAATTTTAATATTTAATCTTATGTATAATGCTGCTATAATTATTTTTAAGCTTTAAAGAATGTATTTGAATATATATGTGTTCAAGTGTGTGGAAGTTAAATGAATTAAGACATACCTAGCTGAATCATGGAATAAGCATCTAATGAAATATTTGCAGTATTTTAATACTGTTCTATTTGTAAAGCCATTGTTTGTTTACAGGCGGGGAGCGTTGGAGATCCATGACAGATGAAGAAAAACGAAAGTATGTTGAAATGCAAAATGAAGAAAAAATTCGTTATGAAGCAGACATGGAGGAATATCGTAAAAAAGTGCGTTCTTTTAAAATGTTTAATTATATTTTTATAAATAATTTGTTTTAAATGGAAAAGTGGCTTATATTTGTAATAAACTTAATAATTTTTGCAAGAAAAATATATATTGGTCAGAAGTATTCAATAATGGTCAGAAGGATTTTTTGTAAGGCTTAATATTTGTTTTTTATAGGTTATACATTTCATATAACAGTTAACTATAGATTATCTTTGATAAAAAAAAGTATTCAGACTTGTTGTTTGAAAAATTGCTGAGAATCACAAACAAATTTTGTGTACCAACTTATCTGGGTATGGGATTTTCAATTTCCGAAGGGGGAAATATTCTATTTTGATTAGATGTACAGGTGGTAGGGTTTAAGGTAGTTTGTACATCTTTCAACTCTGTAAGGAGTCTGTGAAGCTTTTTTAAACAAACAATGGTGAAATATATTGAAGCAAACTCAACCAGATCTTGTTATATATTCTGATTACTGTTAATGACAAATAACAATGCTTTTTCAGCACTTTGTTTCCTGGCACAATTACGAATCTTTAAGTAATGTTTTTGCATTTGAGAAAGATCTGAACATTCATTGGAAAAAAGCCTAAGCAGTATATAAACCGAGGGAATTGGGGTGGGGGGATGTTTTGGCCCGCCATCATTAATCATTTAAAAGCCAAATGCTTATCCTTCATAATAAATCCTACAAAGAAACATGACCTGCTCTGTTTTTATTTCTAAGTGGATCTTTGTCCTTCCATCTTTTTAACAGAGAAATTTTTTTAACGTCACCATCTTCATGCAAGAAGCCAAACCTTATATTTGGATAATGGTGATTGTTAGATAATGCCTTAGTTGTCTTGGTTAACTGATCTGAACTCCTGAGACTTATAGTTGAAAGTGTTTGATTTATTGATCTATTGATATTTTAAATAAACAAAATTTCCTGTCACTCACTTCCATGTAAATGAGAGCAAATAGCGTAAAAATTTTTCTCTTAAATGAAATTTGTTATTAACTTCATTCCAATTAGTTTATGTAATTTAATCAATCATTTTATTGTTTTATATTTATATTTTAATTTATTTTGTCGTTGAGTATTTTGGTGAAATCATTAATTAAGAACATAAATGCATTATATATTCAGAATCTGAAAGTAAGACAGAGTAACAATAGAGTTTAATAGAATTAACAATAGACAATTTTTTAAAATCTTAAATAGTCTCTATTTTAAATGGGATTCAACTTGCCTTTTTTCCTTAGCTTTTTTTAACTACTAACTTATTTCTGATAAAGAATTTTGGCTAATTAATTTTTCATATCAATTCTATAAATCATATCCAAATTTGTTTTCATCACAATTTGATATTGTATAGCTGTGAAATAAATTTTTAAAATTAGATAATCCAAAGTCAAATAATTTTATTTTTAAAAATGTTAATACTTGCTCATTTTTAAAAACTTATTAGTATTTTTCAAATAAACACAATTTGAACATATATTATTACTCTTCCTGAAATCTAATTTGAATTATGAACTAACATTCTTTTCTAATTTTAGCAAAGCGTTGCTAATATTCCACCCCCGAATCCACCTCGTATTGAAGAACCTTCAAATGATGGTTCAGACAGTTTGGATTTACCTGCTAATACTGCTTCATTGGATTTACCTGCTAATACTGCATCACAGATACCTCAGTTGTCTCAAGCTACATCCAATTCTGGTTCATCCACACCTTCTCATACAGAAACCCCTACTCCTGCATCCAATTCCAATAGTGCTTCTCCACCCCCACCAACACTGAGTCCCGGTCCGACTGACTCCTCAACTTCAGAAAGTCCTAATAGTTCCCTTGCTGCTTTATCGTCATTCACAAATCCCATGTCCTTATCTCATGCCATGGCAATGGGTTATGCTCAGCATACACTTTCTAATTTTGCTCATGCCAGTGGCATGTTAATGTCAAATCCAAATTATAACCAAATGCATTCTGGTATGCCATCATCTGCCTATCTTTCATCATCCAATCCAAATTATAATCAGGCTCATATGCAGGGACCGTACAACTGGAACTGAAACCTTTTCTCTATTTAATCTATTGTTGAAGCAAAAACCTGTTTTTTAAAAAATTGTATTCAGTTTTTATCCTTTTCCTTTAACTGCAGTGTTTATCTTAAAAGATTTCACTGAAACAATTTTTTTGTTGTCTTGATTTTTATTTGAATTTTAGGTAAAAATATAAATATTTATATTTTATTCATTGTTGCAATAATTTAATTGCTTATTTTCTTCTACTATATGTTTGGACATCGAATTTTATTTTCATGTCTGTGTGAGCATTATTATTATTTAGTTTTCTGAGTCGAAATTTATACATTTAATTTCTTTCAAAATATATTTATTATTTTTGCTGATTTTTTGAAATTTGATATAATTCATTTCAATATCTAGTCAAATATTATTTAAAAAATTAATATTTTCAAAAAATTACTTAATTTGATAAAAAAATTTCTGATTTTTTCAGTTTTATATGATGAGGAGAGTTTTAGACCTCCTTTATTTATTAATATTATTTTTTTTTTTCTTATTTGCATGAAGATACTTAACATTATTATAAGATAATTAAAAATTTTTAAAACTTTTATTGTATCAGTTAAAAATGTCCTGCAATTCCTTCAAATGTTTCTAGATGAATCTTTGCGATATGACTGTTCTTTATGTATTGCAGGCAAGTGACTGTGATCTTGATCCTGAGTAGAACTGATGTTAAGACCTAAAGTGTTAATTTGTGAGCAGATAATTTGAAGTAAAATTGATCATCAACAAATGAATTCTTATTTCTGTTGTTGATGTCATTATTATAATCTTATCATTCAAACATTTACTGTAATTGATTAGTATTTAACAAATAGTTCCAAAGATAAATAAAATTTAAATTTGAATGTCACTAACAGACAGATAATGCATGATAGAGTTAATATTTGAATGTAGGAAGACACATCTTTGAATGTGTTATTCAAAAACAATTGTATTATTTTATTGAAAATGTTTATTGGAAAATACAAACCAGAGTGTATTTATATGGTTTATGGATATTTAAAGCTGTTATTGTTTATGTGACTTCAAATATTTGAATGTAGAATGGTTTTAAACTAGGGACATTGAATGCTCATTTTTTCTGAATGCTCATTTTTTCTCCATCTGTTAGTCATGTGAGTTTAAATCCAGTTTTTAAAATTATATTATTTCTAAATTATCAAATTTATTTCATTGAAAAGAAAATAGAACTTCTATGAATTGATCCTGTTGCATTTTTGTAATGATATTTTGGTTTCAAACATGAGCAGATGTTTGTTTAGAATTGAATTGTTTTAACTCTTAAGGTGAATTAGCCGCCCTATTACATAAATGTTTTTATGACCAACATTTATTTGGTAATAGTTTTTGGTTAAAGTACTCATTACACGAATTGTTTCTGCTGCTTATTATGCATATTTTTTATATTTGTTTTCATGATGATGGTTTTAACTTTATGCTTTATGTTCTTTTAAATCAAATATTCTTGTGGCTATTTAAAGATTTTAATGTTTGAAAAGTTTGAATTTTATCTTTTTTTAGAAGTATATCTGTTTTGTTAATTTTATAAAGAAACTGGCTTATTTTATAGAATGGCTTTTGAGATATAAGTAATTGTTGGACAATTATTACCAATTTGATCAACTCTAAATGTAACTATTTCATTTTTATTAATTTTGACTCCCAGATACAGCATTTAGTATTATATACCAAATGATTTCTTTTTCTAGGTTAAATAATTATAATAAATGTAATTATTAACTTCTAAAAATAAGTTACTTGTTTTATGAATTTGGATACTTGATTTGAAAATCACACCGAAAATTGTGATATAGTTTTTAGTATAGCTTTTTTGGTAACTTGTTTTTGGCCAAATTAAAAGGTGTAATAATGAATTCTTGTTTGGCTGGAGTTAAGTTTTCTGTATCCATTCGAGTATAGTCAAATGAAACAAACAACAAAATAAAAAATAAATCTCTACTACTGTAATCTCTACTGAAGTCTACATAAGCTGAGAAATATAATTTATTTTCTACTTTTCATCAGCTGACATGTTTAATAACATGAATGCACAAGTTGGAATATAAAGTTATCCAATAGAGATAATTGATCATCTCATCCCAGGGGAATCTTAAAGCTGTTCTTTTACATATTGGGAACCAATATACTCCTGTATCTAATGTCTATTCTATACATCTTGCAAACGATTACAAAAACCTAGATCTGTGTATGCAAATATAAAATCTTAGGGTGATGAGTAGAATATTTGTGATGACTAAAATAGTGTGTGCTTCTTGGTCAACAAAGTGGTGATACTAAAATCCCTTATTTCATTTGTGCATATTATAGTCATGCTAATTGTGAACATAAAGAAAGCATTGGCCTCAGATAAAATCCCTTGAGTCTTGTACAGAAATGAAGAAATTATTATTATTAAAAAGTCTCATAAGTAGAGAGGGAGAGAGGTACATTTTCTTTGCTAAAAACTAAGTCTCAAACTATTGAAACATAAAGCATTTGCTGTAATTTTCTGTCTAAAATCTGTGAAATATATGAAAAAACCTTAGATTTTCTTTTTACATTTTAGTAAAAATAAAAAATAAAAACTGCCAAAAAGTGAGTTTGCAATGAGATTCACTTAATAGAAGTAAAGTATCCATTTACGAAGAGACGCAAATTGTAATGTGACCCATTTGTGCAAGTGAATAAAAAAAAAATGCCTTAAATGAACTCGGATAAATATTAAAAAAGGCTTTACAGAAGAAAAGAAATGAATTATTAATTGTGATACAGATAAGATTTCCAGAAAAAAAAATAATTACTGCAAAATATTTTTAATTTGTCTAGATCATTGAATTAGATTGCCAAATTTTCAGTAAAGCATCTTTTTTTCCCCTCAATACTTGGTTCATTGTAATAAATTATAATTCTGTTTTTTGTTATAGACATTCTTTCCAACTTTCACTATTCTAAAGATTTGTCAATATTTTAAACATGCCATGCAAAATGAAGTTTAAGATCTTAACTATGCTAATTTACCAAGAAATCTTCACAAACGGATCCTGTAGGTTCCTGTCTAATTAGCCTAAAGTGTGCTAAAAAGGGCCATAGAGTGGCAAACCAAATCTAAAAACAGATCTTGATTGGTACATAGATGTATCATAAAATACAAGTGAATAAACTTGAATCCTATACATTTGATACTAAATTTTTATTTTTTCCTGCAGAAAATGATAACTGGATAATGCATTGCTGAAAAGTTAGAAATTAGGGAACTATAAAATGGAAAAATTATTATTAAATCAATAATTTTGTACTTTGAAATTTTTTTGTTTAAATGTGAATGCATTGAAATATATGTATATTTGTTACAAATTTTTAATTTTTAAATAATTAATAATACTTGTAATTTACTTATCTGTTGAGATGTATGTAATGCACTGACAGTATGCCTATCAATAATAAATGTAGGATACAATCTTTTTGATCACTTAACTTGTGAATACTGGGAGTCAAGCAGTTAAAATTTACAGTTTGGAACAATTGTTTTAAGATATTGAATAAATGGATTGAAACTTTTAAAAATATGTGTGTAGATGCATCCAGTTGAAAAATTTTTTTTTTATCCGAGTTGTTGTGTTATTTGGATTATACTAATAATTCAACTTTCTAATTATTTTTAATATATTTTATATAAATAGTCTATGAATTTTTCTCAGTATTAACTTGCATACTATGTATATTTTTCGTATTTAGTTTATATTCGTTGAAGTATGAGGTTTTTTTTTAATAAGCATTTTATTTCTAATGTTTTTCTTTTTGTGTTATTAAAGAAATGTAAAGAACATTTGTTTGAAATTGTCTTGCAAAACTAGAAAGTGTCCTAAATGTTCAGTTTTTATGTAAATTATTGATATTTATTATATATCAGAAGTGTATGATTTTGGAGCACTTTCTTTTGCATATTTTTGTTTCTTTTTTAACATTAAATATAACTCGATCTAAGTTTTATTTTTTAAAACTTAATGTAATGGTTGTATTTTTAAATGTGGGCAAGAGAGAAAAAAAATAGATATCTTCATTTACTCATAAATATTCTCATTGAGTACCTAAGTGCTTATATATACCTAAGCTTTTATACATAAATGTGTTGGAATGCTTTAAATGACTTAATATTTGTTATTTCAGTATATTGATGTGTTAAGGCTTGAATTACTTCATATATATTCTTCAAAACATTTTGTTGGAATTTAATTTTTTAAACTGACAAAATACCATTTAAACATTATGCAAATAATTTAATTTGAACCATTTTAACATGTTTTATGTTATGGCCATTATGTATTGTTGTTTTTTTGAAATTCATACTGAAGAAACCTTTTTTTAAATTAATATTTAATTGTTATTTAGTATTACAATTTTTTTCTTGTGAAATTAATGATCAAACAATTGGCTATGAAAATATTTAAAATTTTAATATAAAGCAAGTAACAATGATTGCATTTTTTAATTATAAGATATATTTTTTCATTATATGCTGTTAGATTGATATGAGTGATGTATTTGTTTAATAGAAATGAATAAAATGCAGATAAAGATATGACATAACATATATTTTCAAATAATACTTAATTGTACCAGAATATATATTTCTTTTTCTTCATTTACTTAAGTCATATAGTTTTCAGACCTATTGCTACATACAAGTATTAATTGAAGAGGTTAGAAATTTAAAGATATTTTTAAGCAAAATTTCATGAAAATTCCTTCCTGATTTATTTTTGTTGCATGCTTTTTATATATTATGTTAATATTTCTCTGGCTCTCCTACTATTAAGTGTACTCTATGGAGGGTCCATGAAGGCACCTTGTAGGTGTGTGAGCTTGAATGAGAAAAACAGTTTCATTCACTTTATTTTTATTGATCCTTGACTAAGTAACCATTTCTTGTTGGAATATAAATATGTAAAAAAAAAAAAAAAGTACTTACAGTTGATTGTTTTTAATGTAAATGATATTCTTTAATTTTGTTTTATGCATTAAAAATATTTTGAAAGGAGAGTCAGTAGCCTTCATTTTATGGGCAAAATAGATCCTTGGAAAAAAAAAAAATTAAGAACAATTGATGCAGTGCTTATTAATACATTTACTAACTAATTTGTATTTATTCAGAAAAACCATCAAATTTAATAAGCATTTTCATGTAATTTAAGCCAATTAAGTATTGAAGGTCTTATTTTCTGATTTATGATTATGTTCAGTTATATTGCTGCTTAACTTTATATTAATTTGCAAGCTATTTTAAAGAGAATTTTCCAAAGTTATTCTGATATTAGTCTCAGTATATTGTTAAGACCAGAATTTTTTTATTAGCAAGATTTTTCTCTAAACCATGCACATGTTTCATAGTTTAACTTAAATTCTAATATCTTTGTAATTTGGAAGTCTCTTTCTCCCATTACAAACAACTTTCCCTGGCAACTCATTAACTTGCAGCTTTGATTCATAATATTTAATAATGTTTCAGAAATATGTTATTAAATATAATACAAATTTGAATTTTTTTTTTACTGTGCCATATTATTGCTATTTATTGCAAAGAAAAAAAATAATATCTAAAACTTGATGTCAATTTAATCAGCAATTATTTATACTTTCTCATTATTTATTATACACTTAAATTTCTATTATTCTTAATGAACTTTATAGTTTTATTTCCTGTTTGAGTAATGAACTGTTAATTAAATGATTCCAACTATATATTTATTCTCTATAGTTATAATGGAAGTAATCAACATTTTGAACTAACTACAGACTGCAGAATTTTTTTTTTTATTCCTAATCTATTACAAAACCATTAAGTCATTGGAACTTGAAGATAAATAGGTTTAGATTTCACATAAAATAAATTTATTCAATCTTTTTTAGCTTTTAAGAAAATAAGCTTCAATAATGTGTTCATATTGTTGATGAAAAATATTGTTACCAAAATGACTGTTAGTCTGCCATGCTCTTTACTTAAAGGAGGATAAGTTTAGTATGATAATATATAAGCTTTTTGTTATAAATTTTCATCATCAAGGTTTTGGCTCTTGCAATGCTATTTATTTCAAAATGCTGTGCAGCTTTATGCATTTAAAAATTCATTTTCTTTTCCAGTATGAAATTTATAATAAATAATTTCAGCTCTCTTATTGGTAACTGTAAGTCATTGTATCTTCATTAATCCTATTTTAATGAAATTTAAAAAAAAAAAATGCTGCATTATTTAACATAATAAATTGCAGCTTCAGTTACAAATGTCTGTTTATGTAAATTTTGTGATATTCTTGATGATCATTTCAATTGGAAAGTAGTGGTATTTGTTTGCAAATTATCCTCCTTCCCCCATTACTGACAAACATAAAAACTGTGGAAAATTGTCCATCTCATGGAATGTCTCATTTGAGATTAGCATTTCTGAATTGTTACCATTGAATTCCAGAATATAATTTGCTTTCATCTATTGCTATTTCCATGTTAAATAAGAATAGAGTTATATGCTTATTAAGACATCAGATTAGTGAATTTGCTATAAAAATAATATTTTATATCTGAAGGTGTGGGTAAAATACCTTTTAAGAGGGATTTTGTTATTCAGATAATGAAAATAATTTTACTCTCTTTATGAATTGCATTTGCTATTTTTAGTACTTTTATTTTGACTGCATGTGCCATTCAGTTAATGCATGTATATTTTTTCTCTGTTTTTTAAAAATTTATTTATATCCTACATTTGATTTTCTTATATATACATGTTTTAGGTATGTGGATAAATGGAATATTTTTAACTATATATATTTTTTTTAATATCAAATGCCGAACATTTTTGTGAACTTAGCATATTTTTGTTATTATTATTTTTAAATTTACATACTTGATTTTTTCAATAAATGTCCACTAGAAGTTAAGGATTTAGGGAGATCTTTTTTTATCAGGTTTTTGTAGATTGACAGATATGTTCTTGTATAATGTTCCAAAGTCTCACTGTAAATCTTATTCAAACAATGTTTCCTTTCAAATATTTGGGCCAATACGCACAAGTTTGTTATATTGCAGATATTTTATTTCTAGTAATATTTTCATAACTGTGCTGTTTTGTTTGAATTCTTTTGATATCCGTGCGATATTTTTAGATGTATCTACACCATGTTTTGTGTAAAAAAAAAAAATTATAGTTCTTCATAAATATATTTCATGTTTTCTTTTAATTTTTTTACTTGAGATAAACGTCACAATTTTTTATTGTTTGTGTTATGTTTTTATTGAGCCAAAGTTTTTTTCTTCTCATTTTATATAATTTGTAAAATTCTTTGTAAATACATTCCGTTTGTTTTTATACTTTATGTTACTATGTTTTGTTAATTTTTTTTCATTGAAAAATGTGATTATTAAATTATTTGTAATATGAAATGAGTTTCATATTTCCTTTTTGAAAAATGACACAAACTGTAACTATTGTATTTACAATGTAATGTATCATACATATTTCACAATATACAAATTTTATTCCCTTTACACTCTCAAATTTTTGAAAATTTATTAAAATCTGTTTTAAAAACTTTGCATTATTCATTAGTTTATGATTATCTTCCTGAATAAAATATCTTTTTTCATTAATTTAATTATCCAATGATGTATTCTTTTTATTGTGGAGTACAGTAATTTTTCTATTTTACAATGGTTTTGAAAGAAATAGTTCACTTTTAATCTACTGACATTCCATCACACTTTTATTAATTCTTTTATCATTAATTGTGTGTTGTTATACTGCAAACTAATGACACAATTCTGACTTATTAAATGAAAGTGAATCTTGGAATAAAATTTAACATGTGAATTTAAATTTAGATTGAAAATTGATGAAGTGTATGTGACATTTTTGCAAATAATTCTACTACCCATGTATTCATGTAACAGACTTTTCCAAGTCATTGTAATTTTTTCTTCAATACTAATAAAATTGTGCTAGATATATATTCCGATAATATAACATTTTGATTAAAATTTTTATAAGGCTATAATTTAAATATTAGTCTTAGGTCTTAATATAATTTTTTTCTTTTTTGACTCATTAAACATTTATCTATTCAAAATTATTAATCTGTATTTTATAAGTTTTTCTTTCTTTGTTGAAGTTTTTAATATAATATAATTTTATATAGTTTTTAATAATATATAAGTTGAAAAGTATAAATAACTATATTACACCTATCTGAATGATAGGTAAATATATACTCATATTGTTTTCTTTCTGATTTTTCTTCCTCTCCCCCCTTTCTGGAAAAAAAAAAATGGAAGAATTTGTATTATCTTTAAGAAATCAAGAACATTTGAGTAGATTAATAAATAAGTAATGCTGTTTAATAATTATTTTGATTTAAGTAACTTCATATGTAAATCACATAAAAAATAATCTCTGATCTATTAAGCAGAAAAAAGTATTTTAGAGCGATAAAATCATAACACAAAAATGTGTCAACTGTGACACATTTTTGTCAATGATTTGAAAAATGATTGACAAAAATGACACTCAATGATTTGAAACTACGTAATTTAATATTTGTTTAGAATTGCAAAATCTTCAAATTTTAATAATTGTTTTTATTTTTAACTTTGAGATAACATAAGTTTTAATTGAACCTTTATATCATAATCCAGGATTTTAGAATTATTGGGCAAATGATATATGTGAGTAAGTATAAAAATGTTTTTAAAAAGAATTTGAGAGCATTTGTATTCACAAAATGAATTTTTTGTGTGAGAGGTAATTATTTAAGACCTCCAGCACGATACTTGTAGCAATTGCCAAGATGTAAATTTGATATTTTGTAATGCAAGTTGTTATGAAATAATTTTAAAGAACGAATCTTACTCTTGTGGCAGTCTTTTCAAATTTAAAAGAATAATTAAGTCTTTTATTTTTCCTATTTAAATGGTAAAAGTACTGCTAATATGCACCGATTTCTATAAAATAAAATCACTAAAGTAACTCCTCCAGAAAGAAACTATTTAATTTTGATTATATTGTTAAATAAAAGGGCTCAATAACCTATGATTTGTAAAATAATTGCACTTTAATTAGAATACGTCATCTGCAAATAGCCTAAAAATACATGCAAGACTCGGTTTCTTTGTGATAGTGAAATTAGAGTTCTAGAATACTAATTCCTTATAATCACTTTCAGATATTAACCTAAGAACTTGGGGCATAAGAGGCAGATCAAAATCAAAAGTATCTAGATAGTTAAATGCAAATTCTTCTGTGGTTCATAGATTTTGTGGCACTTAACAAATCAGGCAATTTTTTTGAAAATAACTCATATTATCGTTAATAGTCAAAACAATGATTGAAAATACACCCACAACCTCTGAATATAAAACATATTTTGCTCTTCACGAAGAAGAAAAAAAAAAAATTAAACTATCCATTTTTAGAATATATTTTATACTAAAAAGAAATGTATTAAAAAATGTGGAGTAAATTTATTTACATGGATATATATATATCTTTTGTAATTTTTGATGTTTATTACAATATAAGTAAATAAGAAATTAATGAATTTTTAGAAATTTATTAAAAATAATAAATTAAAATCCTTCTTAGATAAGCAACAATATAAACTAAATATAAATAACCTATTTAAAATAATCCTGATGAAGAACAGTAAAGTTCTATTTATTGATATATAACAAATAATTTAATACTTAAAATTTCTTTCTTATTAGAAAAAAAAAAAAAATTGTATAATTGAACTTTCATAATTCACAATTTTTCTTTATAGATATGACAAAATCTAAAACATTATTTTATTTCCTATTTATATAAAAAAAAAAAAAGTGCCCTCTATACTTATTTAGCAAACAATAATAATGTTCAAATTTTTCATTATTGACCGAGCATTTATTGAATTTTAAATACTGAAATACATGCTAATAATAGATTTATGAAAGCTTAATTTTAAGTTTAATGATTTTATTTACAAGACGGGTAAAAAACTCATATAATTAACAATAGATCAAATTTTAAAATATTATAAGCTGAAACATAAAGTATTTCTACATATATATATAACATACAGGGATGATGTTCCTTACTTTGAGATATAATCTTTCCAATATCTAAAATGTATAAATTAAAGCATTAAAAGTTGAACATCTTTTATACAAAATAACTCCATTTTGTTTCAAAGTAAAAGTATATGTTACACTAGTTTTAAAACAAAAAAAAAAGTACACCTCAACTTCAAAATGAAGGTTTCTTTCCAAGTTTTTGCATATCTGCATTTCTTTCAATGACTTAATGATGCTTTCTTCTAACACAGTTAGGAAGGGCATCTTCTTTGAATGAAATTGAATCATTAAGCTTTCTTTTACTGTCTGTACGACACTTCCTTTTCTCAACATTTGAGAATGCTAATATAAGATGAAAGATATCAATTTTTGACAGGTAGTTTAACATATAAACAACTGAGCCACCATCCAAGACAATTTCTTGGCTTATGTTTCTAGTATAAATTTTATACTCCAACAACTTCAGCTGCAATGAAACTTTTTCAAATTGTGGAATGATGGCATCACAATAAATAGGAAATCCTTTTTTTGTTGAACTACCAAATATGTATTTGAGAGCATCTTCAGAACAAATGCTTCTAGGCAAAGATGATTTTTTATCCTCCATAATAAAGTTATACAATTAAAACTTTTTATGAATAGCTATCGATTGCATGTAACGAATTTCTTTCATACAAGCTTTTAAATAATGATACAAGTCACGTGGAATAACATGTATGTACCAATCTTGGAATAATACACTACTCTTTTGATTTTTTAATATATCAAATTTAAAAACTGCTGATACAAGAATATCCTCTATCTTTATGTATAAATCATTGTTTGCACTGAACTCTTTGCAGCAATCTTTATGCAATAGACTAAAAGTTTCTATAACATCTGATCTAGTGAGACCCATCATCATATGTATAGGTGTGCATCAATTTGTATCTCGACAATGCATGTTTGCTCCATTTTGCATTAATCTTACAATCATCCTAGCATTACAGTGATACACAGCCTTATGTAAAGGATTACAGCCTTTGAAATCTATACAATGAATATTTGCTCCATGTTGAATGACTGATTCGAAGAATGTCTCATTGTGGCCTGCAGCCACGTGCAAAGGAGTTTCTCCATTTGCAGCTTACGTATCAAGATTTGGTTTGAATTTCAGAAGCAAATTAAAAGCTTCTTTGTTGTAATATTTCATGGCTGTGAATAAAGGCGTGTGTTCCTCACGGTTCATGAAATTAATGTTTGCATTACATTTTATGAGTGCATCAATTGCAGATGTTTTATTGTGATGTGCAGCCAAATGCAGATCTGTGACCCAGTTGCTATTTCTGCTATTGATAGCTACATAAAAATCTGATAATATAAAAATTGTTTGTGGATTAGCACTTAATGCAGCAACGTGTATGACGCGGTTTCCCTCTTTGTTCATATAATCAACATTGTTAGGAAAACAACAAAATGTTTTAACAGCAGCCTCATGACCTAACATCACAACCAAATGTAAGGCATTGTTTCCACTGTTATTAAAAAAATTGACATTTGCTCCATACTGAACAAGTTTTCGAAGACCATCAAGTCTATTAAACATAACAGCCAAATGCAAAGTTCGATTATCATTGTCATTGAGAGCATTAATTCTATGAACAATTGGAATAAGAACAGATACAATTTCTTCAGCCCCATCTTGAGTTAAGGCTAAATGCAAAGGCCTATTCCCTTTGACATTTGCCTTATCCACATTGGCTCCACTTCTTATAAGTATAAGACACACTTCCCAATGATGTCTGATAATAGCTTCATGTAAAGCAGTATTTCCTTTGTTGTTGATAGCATCGATATTCGCTTTCATTTCTGTAAGCCGATAAATGATGCTTGCAGAATCGTGAATAGAAGCTAAATCTATCGTTGCATCTCCATCATTATTCCTTCGATCAATATTAGCTCTAGCATTTATAAGTGAATGACATGATTTCCAACGATGTCTGATAATAGTTTCATGCAAAGCAGTATTACCAGTTTTATTTTCAAGATCAATATCAGCTTTCATTTTTATTAAGATATTGAGGGCGCAGACAGAATCATGGATAACTGCTAAATGAATCGGTGTATTTCCATCATTGTTCTTTCGATCAGCATCCGCTCCTAATTTATGAAGTATTGGCATACAATTCAGTTGTCCATAAATAACAGATAAATATATTTCCATCTTTATTTATTCGATCAATAGGAAATCCAGATTTCACAATGTTTGTAATTTTCTTTTGGTCACCTTCAAGTACAGCTTTATGTAAAGGTGAATTGATATGACTACAGGTTATTGCATTCATATTATGGGCAATTGAAGATAATTTAATTTCAGATTTTTTTAGAGATTTAAAAACTTTTTTCCGCTTTAAGCTATTTATTTTAATAGCAAAAATAAATGTGTTGAAAAGATAAATCGAATTTCTTAGATTTTCGTTTTGACAAATATTCTCCCTCAATAAACAAGCTACAGGACTCGCGTTGACTTGTGCAATTGGTGATAACTATATTAAATAATCCCAAAATGGCCCGAAATTTATTCCATATTTCTTAAATATCGATAGCTATCATAGAATAGTAATAAAATAGAGTCCTCTGTATAAACCTATTCCAAAAGAACTGAAAATTGAGGGAAAAAAAATCTGCCATCTTTATTAGTGTTGCTGCTGGACCCCTTTTCCATGCGCGCAGATATTATTTATTTATTTAAAATTAATTTACGTATTTAAACGCACGTTTGAATATTCCCGAACATTAAATACTAAATCAAACCTAAGAACAAAAAAAAAAAAAAAAAAAAAAAAAAAAAAAAAAAACTCACCATTTTTATTAATATACATATTATATATATATATATATACCCATTAATCAATAATATCTAATGACACGCAGATTATTTCTAGCTTACAAAAATAAACAATAAAGTATACTTGATGAATTAATAATAATTAACATTGTTTGCCTAATTCCTTAAAATGGGCAAAATATCAAAAATAATTTTATTTATGAAAAAAATAAAAATGATGAATATTTAGAAAAATTGAATTTGCCTTTATTTACAGCTAAAAAAAAAATAATAATAAAACATATATATATTTGAAAATCTTTTTTTCTCTTTGAGGCAGCGGTGTAGGTAGTTGCCAAAAATTACCAAGTTATTAGAGAGTTTTTGCATACCGTATTTTGGACGTCCGTTAGCTTTTTCTTCCTAGCGCGCATGCTCATAGGAAATTGCGCATGCGTATATATAATAATGTTTCCTATGAGCATGCGCGCTAGGGAGAAAAAGCTAACGGATGTCCAAAACACGGTATGCAAAAACTCTCTATTATCGGATATGTTAACCAAAGCCTTCAATCCAGTATAAATCAATGAAAAAGTAGTCAAACTAATTCCAAAAGTAAAGTGGCGGTTGTAGAAGGTAACTAATAATTATGTTGACCTTAAACTGCAACCCCTATGCTCATTCTATTTTATTAGTAGTTTATGCTAGCTACGGAATAAAAGAAATATAGGTTCTAAAAATGGACAATTTGACTTCTTTTAATGATTCGTATAGTTCGAATAAGTTTTTAAAAACAACCGTCCTCCAAAAAATTTCGTATCAGCGCCATCTATCCTCTATCTGAAAAATAAGGTTAACTAACAGATATTATTCTTATACTCATAAAAAAGTTTTGAACACTTTTCCAAAAATGTATTGAAAATATACAGCTAAATATTTCTACAATAACTATTTCAAATAAATGTATTAACCTTAAATTAATGCCAAATTTGATTAATACTTGCCTTTTATAAAATTATTCACCGCCATGCAGAATTCTTCCATTTCATCATTAAGTGTTTTTAATTCCTAAAAATTTGCAGAATTTTTCTCCACAACTAATATGTGTTTTGTGATATTTTATTTATTATCTTGTAAAATATCAAATATTTTTAAATAATTTTATTTTTAATGAATATTTACAAATTAACTGTAATCTGTCAGGTGCCTTCTAATATGATTTGAAAGGATTTTACTCTTTGTAGAAATGCTATTCAATGAAATTTACTCTTCTCTTTTCCCCATTACTTCTCATTTTCTCGCATAATTCCATGCATTTTTTGTTAGTAATCAATCATTATTTAGAAGTAACCTTCACCTCTTATTATAGATTATTACGGAGATCCTTGGCCGCGTAGCGGCCACTAGCTCCTTCATTGTAAAATGTTGAAACATAGCGGTGGTCTCGAGCCCTTCGAGTTAATAAGCAAAATAAATAATTAAATGCCCTTTTTTTAAAAAGAATTATTTATTTAATAAAATTATAAAATGAAAAATAACAAAAATTTCAAAAATGTAGATGTTGATGAAATCAGTTGCATGTAATAAAACAGAATGAGCAAAGGTCAAATTAGGAGAAAAAATAGCTTAGGAGAAAAGCGAACTTTTTTCATCTAGGCAGTTGTAAGGAATTAATTAAAAATATTTAGAACAGTGCGAGGTCTTTTGCTATGTTTGCGGGAAGAAATATCATAATCGTAAATTTGTAGGATATTTAGTACAGGGTTATTGATGTTTCGCATATTATTATAGAATTTAGTAGAAATTTTGTGAACAAAATGTCTTAAACTTGGAATCGAGAGAGCTCGTCTAATATGTTCATTACGAAAGTACCAGGGTGAATTCGTTAACATTCTGAGAGTTTTGTTCTCAAGCCTTTGTATTGGAATATATCAGTTAGATTTTCCAGAAGAAAATACTTTTGCTGAGGATCTCAACGCCAATCACGAGCCACTACATGGTATGTCATCATTTATTTTCAGCTCCAATTTATGTTAATGTTTAGAAACTAGTTGTACATTGTTTTGAATTTGTAGCTTTCTTAGTTATTAAAAAAAAAATCTCGCGATATGAGTTGTAGGGCCTTCCCGCCCCTCAAAGAGAATAATTTTTATTAAATATTTGTTATAATATAATTTCACTATTTCATTTTTTGTTCATCACATGCCAGAGTGTAATAGGAAAAACTCATTTCTATGCCGGGGCATTAACTATCAGCACACCCTCATATGACCAGTAGTCAAGACGATTTAATATCACAAAACTAGAATTTCCAACGTTATCATGAATAATAGATTTTCAAGGAATTGCATTATCAGTAGAAATTTAATATCAATTTCAAATTGTGACCAACTTGTAGACATTTAAAAATGCGATTAGCTTATTAATATTAAATGTTTCTAATAGCTAAGGGCAGCCAAGCACACTTTTAATCCTATGTATTAATCCTATGTAATTCAATAAAAATAAAGATCACATTTGAAAACAAATAGGGGAAAAAAACAAAAGTGACAAAAAAAAAAAAAAAAAAAAAAAAAAAAAAAAAAAAAAAAAACACTATTAGCGTTATTATTCGTATCTGCATTCGTTTTAAATGTTTGTTTGTATTTATAAGTGTTTGTTTTTTATTTGAATTGTTATTTTATGTTAACGTTAAAAACGGGCATTATTATTTATTCATCAGTTTAGCTTAGATTTAAAATGATTGAATGCTCAATTTTCAATTAAAAATACTTTTCATTACAATGTTTTTTTTACAAATTCTTGCGTCGATTTATCAAACTAAAATATATTATGCTACTAACCGACGCCTTGCTAGTATGAAAATAAAATTTTCGTTGTTGTATTGCATAATCTGGCAGTACTAGATCAATAGAACAGTCACATAAAATCTCCTGATTTTCTCTTTTGAAAGCTGTCGAATCAAGTTTTGATCCTCAGAAAATGTACCCAACTGAACCAAAATAAGTCACATCGATTGAAGTCCAACTACTAAAAGTCATAGTTAAAGATGGGGAATTTAAAAAAAAATATATATATTAATTTATCTTGAATCGTTCTGCTTAGAATCGTATACAGGGTGTTTCAAAAATATCTGGTAAAAATGTAAAGGCAGGTAGAGTGGACCGAAATAAGATTTACACTCATGTCCATAAATTAAGGATAATTCAGAATCACACAAAAATTGAACTCTAAAATAAAAATTTCACCTGTAGAATTATCACACACATCTTGAAGAAGAATATGCAAATTACAGGAAACCACCAGATGGCGCGGATAGTACGTCACAATGACGAGAGTGTAAGAGAGGGGTATATAAGGAATGGTGGCAAAGCAGTAAAATTGTTCACAAGCGCTTTAAAAACCTTTCAGTGCAATAACCGCATAGTTATGGCACAAAGGAAGCATTTGGATGATTTTTTACGTGGTAGAATTATCGGACGACTGGAATGTGGACGTACCCAGCTGGAAGTATCCGAGGAACTTGGAATCGCCCAGAGTGTAATCTCCAGGCTTTGGCAACGATTCCAAGATGATGGTAATGTGAGCAGAAGTTACAGGTCGCCCCCGAGTTACAACGCCGAATGAGGACCGATATTTAGCAGTTACTGCCAAAAGAAACAGACGGAGCACAGCATCAGACCTGTCTCGTCAGCTCTCTTCAGCTACTGGTACGACAGTTTCAAGGCAGACCGTGTACAGACGCTTAGGGCACATTGGTCTATATGCTCGTAGGCCTGTCAGATGTGTTCCACTTACCGCAAATCACTGTCGCCTGCGATTAACCTGGAGTAGAGAGCATGCATTGTGGACACCGCAACAGTGGTCTGGTGTGATGTTTTCCGACGAGTCCAGGTTTAGTTTGCAGTCTGATCCTCGCCGGACTTTCATATGGAGAGCGCCAGGTACCCGTTACCACCAAGAGAACACCATTGAACGACACCGTTACGGTGGTGCAGGATGGCTCGTTTGGGGAGGAATTATTCTTGGTTCCAGAACTGACCTGCATGTTCAGAGTGTAACGATGACAGGCCACATCTATCGGGAGGTCATTCTGGAACAATATGTACGTTTGTTTCGGGGCGCCATGGGTGCTGAATTTCTGTTTATGGATGACAACGCCCGTCCTCACCGTGCAAACATTGTAGACGAATGCCTTCAATTGGAGGATATCACCCGTATGGAATGGCCAGCATACTCACCGGACTTGAATCCAATAGAGCATGTGTGGGATATGCTTGGCCGACGAATTACAGCCCGTCAACCCCCTCCCACCTGTCAACCGGAACTTCGGAGGGCATTGCTTGATGAGTAGTGTAATATTCCCCAAGATCAGATTGATAATTTGATACTCAACATGCCTAGGCGTTGTAAGGCCTGTATTGTATCGTCCGGGAGACATACTCCATATTAACCATCATACTAACCATGTTATACTGTTTTTGTAAATAGGTTCTTTTTTGAAATTTGCTCCAAGGAGTAAAAAGCGCAATTTTTATTAATTATGTCAAACATATAGCCTCTTTTTTGCTCTTTACCTTTTGTTTAATAAATAGACTTTACAAATAAGTGAAATTTGTTTTGCTTCTGTGTCTTTCTTTGCCTGAACTTCATTATCCTTAATTTATGGACATGAGTGTAGTATAGGAATGAGGATTCCTGTACTAAATCTTATTTCGGTCCACTGTATTGAAACGTGGGCTCAAATTTTAAAAAAGTGCTTTCACCTATCGATCTTATCTCTACCACCTCGAAGCAGCATTCTTATACTAAATTTTCTTATTTTCTCTGCTCGTCCTTATATTTTTGGCAGATATTTATGAAACACCTGTATATTCTTTAAATAAATAATTTTCTCTTTATATAGAAATGGTAACAAAATAACATTACAAACTCAAAGCATTTATTTTAAATGCTGAGCTCATTACTAATTTGTTATTTTTTCCTACAATCTTGTATTATTTTTTTATAATTGTCGCTTCTTTTTCACAAATTGTAAAATTCAAGGTCAAATTCGACACCTTTTGCTTAGTTGAGGATTGGTGCAATAATATCGTTTGATCCAAATCTAGAGGGAAGTCGTTCATTTGAAATCAACATACAGTTTTGTTTGTTATTTTCCTTTAATTTATGAAAAACATTGTATGTATTACCTTACTGAAACAATTTGTTTAAACTAGAACATTTCATAGCTAAACTTGACGTAAGAGAAATAAAATAAGTGTTTTATAGTTCTTTATTTTCACAAATAATAAATGACGACATACAGATAGATCATATATAAAGATGCATGACTCACGCCTTAAAACGGGCAATTAACTACAAGGAAGCATGGGGAAAAGTTCGTCAGCGATGGAGTACAGTTGCAGTTCTGGATATGAAACACTTTTAATAATATGTGTCCGATTAGGAATTCAGTAAATTGAAATCAACACACAATTTTGTTTATTTTCCTTTAATTTATGAAAATCAGTGTATCTATCCAATTAGGATTTCAGAATTTGTCGTTTCAATTCTCGCATACTACTGTGGCCAAAAAGTAAAACCAATTTTCAATTTAAATTTCCCGGGCATATGGAATTTCAATTTTTGTTTCTTTTTCAGGTTGTTGGCACTTTCCTTGACATCTGTGTGAAATTTCACGTCAAAATATTCAGTAGTGTTTGAGTTACGCTTGGCTAAAGTGATTTCGGCAATGATGTTGGAATTTCAAAAGGATCGGTCAATTCCATTTTGGGCCTCAAACGCATCAAATCTCGATTTGGTACCGAAAACACTGAATTTTTTGGAAAAACAGCGTCGCGTTGAAGTGTGTCAAACAATGCTTTCTGACTATCAAGACAAGTTAAAATGTATCATAACTGGAGATGAGACTTGGATTTATGCTTACGACCCGGAAACAATCTATCAATCGAGCGAATATCATGACAAAGGCGAAGCAAGACCGAAAAGAGCCCGCCAGATGAAAATCTTAAATATCATATAAGTAATATATAGCACAACATTTACAGAAAGGGAATAACAAAAAAAATTTCAATCCATATATGCCTTTAGTATCGTAAAGAAATCAGTGCACTCACCAACCAACTGAAATGGTAGTTAGTTCAACTTTATTTCTGATTAATCAAGGCAACTTTAGAATCTCATGGAAAACAAGAAAGCTGATAGCTGATTCAGACTGAGGATATATTTTTTTGAATTTAAGCAGCGTCCAGACTAGAGTACGAGACAAGCGAGTACCGTTCTCGCGTACCAACTATAAACAGCTTTATCTTATTTGCATAGAACCCTCGGAGTGAGTCTATCAACTTTTGTCAACATCTGTCTCTATCAACTTTTCCACACAGCGCGGACGCCATTAAGACATCGTATCGTAAGAAAAGGACGAACTGTATCGTAGAGAAGAGTGTATAGAACAAATTTGTGAATTTTCAACCTTGTCTCAGAAAAGAATCAAATAGCTCGTAACGATTCCTAAATGTTTCCGAAAAGGTTACCGTTTCTAACAAAAAGTAATTGAGACTTTTGTAAAGATTTGAAGTATCGTTGTCGAAGGAATTGAACGAAACATGACATTTTCTATCGTAAGAGAAGGACGAACTGTATCATAGAGTAGACTGTATAGAAGAAATTTGTGAATTTTCAACCTTACCTCAGAAAATAGAATCAGAATACAATACTAGACAAAAATAACTTGCGTCATTTTTATGTGAGCTAATTACATATGTCCAATAATTATCTAATTCGACAAAGCGTCCATCTTTAGAAAGATTTATTATAATTTAGATAATAGATTAAAAAATTCTAGCCCTGCAAATCTGTTAATTTCAAGGAACCTTTCAAGCATTGGAAGGCGAAATAGTAAATCCTTATATATTATTTATATCATAACATAGACATTGAGAAAAAACCCATTTTATCTGGTAAAATAATGACATCCTAATTTTTTAACACACTATTAAAAATTTTAACATAGAATAAATTATTGCAAAGTACTTAAAATACAAAATAAATATCGTAAAAACAACGAGATTTCAACCAATAATTTAAAAAAAAAAATTTTTATTACTAAAGTTAATTATTTGTTTTTTATTACTTGAATATCTCTGTTATAATAAATAAAACTAAATTGCGCAACAGCTTTTTTTTGCATATAACTTGATACGCTGATTAAATATTTTTATCAATTCGATGTAGGTCGGCAATTTTTTTTTTGTGGATGAAAATGAACCATTCACAGAGCACATTATGTTTCTGATATCTGAGACATATTTTGTAAAAAAAAAAGTAAAAAATAAAATTAAAAAAAACTCACTTAAAATAGCATGCATTGCATTTTTTATTATCCGGTGTCTCATTATCATTCGAATGTCATTGTTTTTTCTATTTCAATTTTTGGAATCTACTACAAATTGTATAAATGAATATCTCATTATCATTTGAATGTCATCGCTTTTCCCATTTCCCCTTTATGAATCGATTTCAGTTTGTATAAAAATACATTAAGGAAACAATTTCTATTAATAAATAATATTTATTTTCTTAAAATAATTTTATTTCATGTACGTCTGACGAGTCATATGAAATATTCCCCTGGCCTTAATGCCGTATTCATTAGAACATGAAAAAAAAAATGTGATACAAAAGATTAATATGTCATATAGTAAACTTGAGAGGATGAGAGCAAAGGATCTTGTGAAGTACACAATAGAGCCTCGTTGGTATTCAGAAGTCCGTCTTCGCCAATAAGTTCATCATAGCTTTTATGAGAAGGACTATTACCATTCGAGCTGGGACTAGTTGGTGGAGTTGCACCATTCTTTTCACTTAAAAATACACTTCCAGGTTCTGTTTTAAAAGTAATGGTCGTTTCCTTAAGTGGCAAAGTTTCTGTGGGAGTATGAATAGTTACACCACGATCTTGAAGTTTGTTCTCTAATTCCTGTAAATAAAAAAACAAACGCCCTTCTTAAAATGATCCACTAATTTGAAATATAAGGCTATAATGACGCTATAAGGCTTTTTCACAGTTTAAAGTTTTCTTATTCGGATTGACCTTAAGGTATTACTCTATAAACAAGTCCTTAGACTTTCTCTTACCTATGCCACCCCAATATGTGGACTTTCCGCTACAACTAATCGTCAGAAATCATGCAGAACAAAATACTTGATATTATCACTGGAACTGTCTGGTATATTCGTAATAATACAATTCACAATGACCTAAACATCGAAAAAATTGAAGATTTCGTCAAGAAAACTTCAAGAACCTTCTTTCAAGGACTCATTAATCATAATAACAGCCTAATTAAAACGTAAATTTTCTTTGGCCACAACGAATAAACTGTTAAATATCCATAATGGAGGCATTATGAAATGGAATGTACCTTTAAAACCATCATAATACTTCGAAATTCTTCTTCAAGCTCTATTCATCATCATGGAAATTACTTCTGTACATGGGCAGTTGCGTATTCGAGTCTATCCAAGTTCATCTTTCCTGACTAAAGTGTACTTTTGCCTCTTCATGCATGAAAGATTCCTTCCACTACATGAAGTCATCTGATTTCACTACTATCCAGTAGCACTTACATTGGCTTATCTACAACCTTTGGCCTTTTATTATCTCTTTTTTTCAAATTTAAAAGTTTTATTTTATTTATTTTTTCCGATAATTTATTTATTTCTTTTGAATTATTGAATTCCTGCCACTTCTTTGATACTTTTGCAAAAAAACTTTGATTCTGAGCAGAGCAAAAAAAAAATCCCAACTTTAATACGACATTATTTGAAATCGTTAATAAATGCTATTTTCAAAAATAAGTGTTCAGGTCAAAATAAATATTTTGACATATACATATTAATGTATTAAATTATTATAGTGAAATTTTGACATTCGAATCGCAGAGATAGGATATTAGAAATCAAATATATTTAATCATTGATTACTGTAATCAACATAATTTTCGGTTTTATTAAAGTGGGTATTTGCATGATATATGTTATATCATCCCATTATCACGAATTTTACAAGATACAGAGAAGCATTTTCAAGGGATTTTGAATCCACAAGGCATACTTGTCAGCGATGAATAGTTTGAAATCGACCCATTTTCTATGCATAAAAGAATTTTTTTAAAAATGTGTTGCAAACAATATATTTTATAGCTGCTTATGAAGTTTCAGGGTATGTTTTAATTCACCAAAACAGGTTTGAGCGTACTTGAGTTTCATTTTACATATGAACTGATTTGTGTAGCGAATTTTTTGTGAAGAGTGTTAGAAGATAATAATTTTGATTTCTCCAGTGAGAATGGAGTCGACAGCAGGTTGACCGCGTCGAAAAAAATGTCAACATACGTAGAATAATGTGAACAGAATGAGGTCCTTTTAAGGAAATCTTTCAAAGATCCCCGAAAAGTAAACAATTAATTAATGCAATAAATGGTGATTCACCTGATTTTGAAAGTATTTTTCCAAAACTATACATTTTTAAAAATATTAATAGGAAAACATTCTAAGAATATATTTGCAGCCCAGAAGGCCTTATTCCGATTATTTGACTGTAAAATTGTCGTTAACTCGTTTTAATATTAACTTTAAAGTGATTTGTCAATATTAACCTAATTATTTATAATAACCAGAATAATTAGGTTAACTAATGAAGTGTAATAAAGACATATTTTCTATAACAATATAATCATTAAATATATGAGAATCCTAATGTAATTATTTGGTGTTTGTTAATTTAAACTACTAGGATAGAAAACCATATAGTCTTTTTTAAATACTACAAAAAAATCTTAAATTAATCCCACTTCTAGGTGTACGATTAATAATAATTTCATTTAATTTTCATTGAAAATTTATTTCAAATATTTCTTACAACTTATTTTCTGTAATCAAAATGTAGGAAACGTTTCAAAATCGTACAAAGCCAAAAAGTATCTTGGGACGATTTCAAATATTCCTTTAGATCCTACGAATTGTATTAAATTCGTGCGGTTTGTTAAAAAAATGGAATTAGAATGGAAAAAGCTTTTTACTTGAACTTTACGGAGAAGTGTTTTGTTCTGGAGTTCTAAAAGAAGTTGCTTTTGTTCCATATCAGGAAGCCTTGCCACATCTCTTTTAAGACATCGTAGGTAAGCTACGGAAGCTCTGAGAATCGTCCCTTTGTTGTGCCTGAGATCTCGAACAAGTTCATAATATCTGAAAAAAGTTTATAAAAGCAAATCATTTTTCTGTTGTTGAAAGTTATTTCTGCAGATTTGTAAATGAAGTGTTTCATTGAACCTTTTAGAATTTGTCTATTTACGAAAGATATTTCGAAGGATTAACTATCAAACGTGATTTATTTCACCCTGTATTAAGCCATGTCCAGACAAGCCAGATATCCGTCTGACCGTGAGTCATCTCTCGTTGCGAGTGATAGCTGATCGAAAATAGCGTCCGCTAGAAATCCTTTTAATGTGGGGAGAAAACTGATACTGGTTGGAGCGGAGCGATACAGTTGACTCACTGCGAGGGTTCTGTCCACACTGAGAAAGTGAGATTTGGCTTATTAGCTTACGTAAAGAGATTTATCAGTATATTAAATCAGTATAGCATTATAATAATTTGGCTGAAAATGCAAAATTATAGATTAAGTGTAAGTAACCATTTACAAAAGCAGATTGGGTTGCTTCTAAAAAACAATATTGAAATTAAATATCTGTAACTAATCTGGATGTTCTTTGTTTGAACGAAAACCACATTTACTTTAGTTATCAAAGTCTTATTTTTTTAAAAAAATGAACGATTTTAGATACCAATTCGTGAAATTGTATCTATAGTATTTAAAGAGAAAATCGAGTAGGAATTTAAATACGATATTTCAAAAATTCATTTTCCGGGATAACTAAATTTGTGTATTGAAAATGAATCCATTAATGCTTTATTGATAATTAATGCCGTTTCATAAAATATATATTGTTTTTTAGAAGCAACCCAATCTGCTTTTGTAAATGGTTACTTACACTTAATCTATAATTTTGCATTTTCAGCCAAATTATTATAATGCTATACTGATTTAATATACTGATAAATCTCTTTATGTAAGCGAATAAACCAAATCTCAATTTCTCTGAAAATACGGAATTTTGGAAAATTAATATACAGAAAATGTTTTCTCTAAAAGGATTTAATTCTATTACATTCACAACTACTGTAAGCGAATTCGATTTATTTGCAGGTGATTTTTTAGAGCAGGTGACAGAAGCAACATAATCAGAATTATTTCTTGTGTTTTTTGGTTATGTTTTCACTCTAAAGATATTAGGTATCTAAAAGGATTTAATTCTATTGTATTCACAACTACTGTAAGCGAATTCGATTTATTTGCAGGTGATTTTTTAGAGCAGGTGACAGAAGCAACATAATCAGAATTATTTCTTGTGTTTTTTGGTTATGTTTTCACTCTAAAGATATTAGGTATCTAAAAGGATTTAATTCTATTGTATTCACAACTACTGTAAGCGAATTCGATTTATTTGCAGGTGATTTTTTAGAGCAGGTGACAGAAGCAACATAATCAGAATTATTTCTTGTGTTTTTTGGTTATGTTTTCACTCTAAAGATATTAGGTATCTAAAAGGATTTAATTCTATTGTATTCACAACTACTGTAAGCGAATTCAATTTATTTGCAGGTGATTTTTTAGAGCAGGTGACAGAAGCAACAGAATCAGAATTTTACATTTCACCAATTATTTCTTGTGTTTTTTGGTTATGTTTTCACTCTAAAGATATTAGGTATTGTTGGGGGTTTTAATTATTATATTAAGAAGCAATCGATTCGAAAGGAAATTTCAAATAAAGAATTATTAGTTCTATTGAATATATTGAATCAAACCAGTTGATAAAATTGAGAATCTCTTTTTCCCCATTTGTAGTATGAACTATGTGTAGCTAGTGATTTATTAGATTCCAACAATTTTTTTGCTACTTATTCAATTATTCACATTACACAAGAGGTTAGATTCATTTCCGAGATGAGGGTAAAAATCTCAATTTGTATTATGGTTTTTTTTGCTAAAGCATTATGGGCAGAAATAAGTATTATTCACTATACTACCATTAATTAATTTATTTTACAATTTTTATTTAATTTCCAATTAATTATTCTGTCTTTTTATTATTATATTAATTTCCATGCTTAAAAATATTCCCATTTTCTTAAATAATGCCATAAAATATAGGAGATAAAGAATACTTACGGATCATTTTGCCGTGGTAGCAATGTTCCAAGTTCTTTAATTCTATCATTTATGTTGAATCTTCTTCTTCTTTCAACTGTAAATAAAATATTTATTTTTCACACAATATTTGCTTTCCGACTGTAAAATTACTATTGATAAAAGACTGTATGTATGGTTAGTGATAATTCTACTTAAATAATTTAATCAAAAACAAGTCAGAGCAATTATATAGCCACTAGTCTCTACTACATATCACTTATACACTGAAGTGACAAAAGTCATGGGATAGCAATATGCAAATTTTCAGATGGCAGTAGCATCGCGTAGAACAGGTATAAATGCGCAGTGCTTTCGCAGAGCTTTCATTTCTGTTCAAGTTATTCATGTGAAGAGGTTTTGACGTGGTGATGACCGCACGACGGGAATTAACAGACTTTGAACGCGGAATGTTAGTTGGAGCTAGACGCATGGGTCATGCCATTTCGGAAATCGTTAGGGAATTCAACATTCCCAGATCCACTGTGTCAAGAGTGTGCCGAGAGTATGAAATTTCAGGCATAACATCCCACCATGGACAGCGCAGTGGTCGACCGCCTGCACTTAACGACCGAGACCGGCGACGTCTGCAAAGAGTCGTAAATTCTAACAGACAAGCAACACTGCGTCAAATAACCGCAGAAATCAATGTGGGACGTACAAGGGACTTGTCGGTTAGAACTGTGCGGAGAAATTTGGCTTTCTTGGGCTATTCCAGCAGAAGACCGACTCGAGTGCCTTTACTGACAGAACGACATCGCTTGCAGCGACTCTCGTGGGCACGTGAGCATATCGGTTGGTCCCTAGATGAATGGAAAACCGTGGCCTGGTCCGATGAGTCACGATTTCAGTTGGTAAGAGCTGATGGTAGGGTTCGAGTGTGGCGCAGACCCCACGAAGCCATGGACCCAAACTGTCAGCAAGGCACTGTTCAAGCTGGCGGTGGCTCCGTAATGGTGTGGGCTGTTTTTCATGGCATGGACTTGGTCCTCTGGTGCGACTGGACCGAACATTGACTGGAAATGCTTATGTTCAGCTACTTGGAGATCACTTGCAGCCATTCATGGACTTCATGTACCCAAACAACGATGGGATTTTTAAGGATGACAATGCGCCATGTCACCGGGCCACAACTGTTCGCGATTGGTTTGAAGAACATTCTGGACAATTCCAACGAATGATCTGGCCCCCTAGATCGCCCGACATGAATCCCATCGAGCATTTATGGGACATCATCGAGAGGTCTGTTCGTGTCCAAAATCCTGCACCATCAACGCTTTCACAATTATGGACATCTATCGAGACAGCATGGCTCAATATTCCTGCAGAAGACTTCCAACGACTTGTTGAGTCCATGCCACGTCGAGTTGCTGCACTTCGCCGGGCGAAAGGAGGGCCGACACGATATTAAGAGGTATCCCATGACTTTTGTTACTTCAGTGTATAGTACATACGGGGACTGAACGGCCGAGTGTCTAGCGCTCTGGCGCTCTGTGCCACAGGGTTCGAATCCCGCCGGTGCCATGAATGTTTAGAGTGGTTCGGAATCCACTTTAAGCCTTAGGTCCCGGTCTCATATGACTATAGAGCGTCACTGAGCAAAGTCAGACTTCTACCTACGGGTGCTCCATCACAACAGAAGCTGCCCCCTTTTCCCTTCACCCATGAGTCCCCACGGGTTCGTGGGCTTGGTCTGGATGTCTATCAAGTGGGATAAGAAACAACAACACAACACATATCACTTATAACTGCTAGCAACTACTACATACATACAGCCACTACTAATTTAATTACGATTTATTATTACATATGAATCAATGAGGAATCAAAAGTACTTTTTTTTGAGCAAATACATTAAAATGCAATGGAAGAGCTTTATTTTATGGGGGTTCATAACTACAGCAATGGGGGTTCATAATTACAGCAATGTTCATAGTATTTCGAATTTTTATCAAACAATAATTACAAAATAAATAATTACTTTGATACTTCTTATAAAACAATTACATTGATATGCAAGTAGTAATAAAGATACTTTTTCTAATTATATTGCAAAACAGGATAATAAATACTACAAGCGATAGATGAAACCATGTCGTGTGGTTCGGAATGAGATATATCCCGTACAGGAAATCTTTCCAATCCTGAACATCAGATAGAAATCGTGAAACGAAAAATCGCAGATGCGTCCAAGATTAATCCACAGAAATTACTCTCCATCATCAAACTGTGTGACACATGCTAAACCCTTCACTGCGCGGTGGATCTCCGACGACCAGAAAATTCTATCGAAAGTTCATCCTCAACTGGAAAACGTTTCTTCTGTTCCTAAACTACTTTTCCACCACTAGATCCCAGGACATGCCAATACATTTGGTTTCTGATATCATGTTGAAATAGGTAGTATCAAGTTTCCATCTTTGTAAAAAAATTATTGGATTGAGATCTTTAATGAAAATATTTAGCATTTCATTTCTCCCAATCTACTGATACCATTCTTGAGCCAATTTGATTTCTGAAATATTTTTTCAGATCTCTGGAAAGTATTTTTTTCAGTATACTACAGTGCCCAACCAATTTTCAATTTAAATTTCCCGGGCATATGGAATTTCAATTTTTTTCTTTTTTAGGTTGTTGGCACTGTCCTTGACATCTGTGTGAAATTTCATGTCAAAATATTCATTTGTGTTTGAGTTACGCTTGGCTTTGTGAGACGCTAAAAGTGATTTCGGCGAAATGTTCTGAATTCATTGAGCAAAGAACTTGCATTAAATTTTGCTTTCGGAATGAATATTCGTGTGCGAAAACGTATAGAATTTTGCAGAAGGCATTCGGTGAGCAAACTATATCGGAAAGAAATGTTTACAAGTGGTATAAACAGTTCAAAGAAGGCAGAGAAGGCGTTGAAGACGAAGAGCCCTCTGGTCGACCATCAACCTCAACCGACGAATCTCACGACAAAAAAATTAAAGATTTGGTGCTTACAAACCATCGATTTACAATTAGAGACCTTGCTGATGATGTTGGAATTTCAAAAGGATCGGTCAATTCCATTTTGGGCTTCAAACGCATCAAATCTCGATTTGGTACCGAAAACACTGAATTTTTTGGAAAAACAGCGTGGCGTTGAAATGTGTCAAACAATGCTTTCTGACTATCAAGACAAGTTAAAATGTATCATAACTGGAGATGAGACTTGGATGTAGGCTTACGTCCCGGAAACAATATATCAATCGAGCGAATATCATGACAAAAGCGAAGCAAGACCGAAAAGAGCACGCCAAAGTCACTCAAAGATCATGGTCATGTTGAGTGTTTTCTTCGATTACCGTGGTGTGGTGCATTATGAATTCCTTCCGCCGGGCCAAACTGTCAACATGGAATATGTTTTGAGTGTTATGCGTCGTTTACGTGAAGCTATTCACAAAAAGAGGTCACATTTATGGAAAGACAGCTCTTGGTTTTTGCATCACGATAATGCGCCAGCGCACACTGCATTGATTCTTCGTGACTTTTTCGCCAAAAATGAAACCCATATCGTTCCACAACCACCGTATTCACCTAATTTAGCACCGTGCGACTTCTGGCTATTCCCTAAACTCAAAAGATCACTCCGGGGACACAGTTTTGAGTCAATTGAAGAGATTCAATGTGAACCGGCGCTTTGAAGGCCATGACTTTTTAGCAAGCATTGAGGATTGGAAATAACGTTGGCATAAGTGCATTGTGTCCGGAGGGGATTACTTTGAAGGCGATGAAATAAATTTTTAAGAATAAATAAAGAGTTTTTGAAAAAAAAATAATTGGTCTTAATTTTTGGGCACAGTAGTAAAACATATCGAATGAATGACGTTATCCAGTTTCTATTGAAATCTTTCTAGGTACCCAGTCAAGTAAATGACCTGCTGATTACTAGAAGGATAATCTTTAATTCCGTTGTTTTTCTGAACATCATTAATCGCATGCGAAGCTATGGACGAGCTTAACTAAAGCACCACCTGTGTCCGTCAATGCAGAGCAAACGTTTCTTCCAAGACAATCTTTCTATTAATTTGCATGAAAACACTCGTCGTAAAAGACGAAATAAATCTGTTGCGCCTGAATCTGTATGGAATAAATCGCTATTCACCTGATAGGAGTCATTGTAACTTTGGCACGGTTTTTCAGAGGCATCTCTTTCTTGATGTTGCATCCGATCAGTCTCTCGCTTTGATCAACAAACACCAGTTTGCTAATGACTTCCAAATAGATGGCAAAAGGTACAAGGCATTGCTGCTGATCGTATTGAAAGGGTCTATTTCTTCTTGTACATTCACTAGCTACTAGTACTTAATTAAAAACTTACTTTCATATTAAGGAAATAAGCTACTTTTTTCATTGCTAATAAGGAAGTCAATAAAATATATTTTAACGTGAATAATGAATCAATAGGTTGTTTATTTAGTATTGCATAAATATTAAGAGATGTAATATATATTATATTTGAAAATGCAATACTTTTGATTATTTCATTTATATTAACATCATTTTAATTAACAAAAATTACTTAATTATCGGGTAAATTATATTTATTTATTATATTAATATTATATATATATATATATATACATATATATATATATAAAAACAACATTCCTTGTTTTTAAGACATTTGCAAGTATGTATAAATTTTTTCATTCTCAACTGTAGACATTGCCATTTATAACTGATCATGGTTAAAGCAGTCCGATCTCAAACCAATCCCAGAAATTTTTAGTGATTTTATTTATGTTTTACTTATTGACTCAGCAAAAGTCGTAGTGGGAATTGTAACCTTTTGAATTCCAATGGCGTATCGGATGCTGTCAAGAGTATCCTGGAAATGAAAAGTCTAGCACAATACAACTAAAATAGTTGGTTCTATAACATTCCGTCTCAAGAACTTGATAAAAGGCTTGTTCCATTCATGAATTCAAGTCACTTTTTTCCCACCTAAGTTAATTTTATTTATTTGCTTATTATATTGTTTGCTATTATATTGTTTGTGTTCTGCTATTGCCCTCCATAAACTAACTCCTATAGCTATCAAATTTTGAACATCCATTGTAGAATTCCTTGAAGAGAACTATGGTAATCGAAAAAAAAAATTGCAATATACTTTGGTTGCAAAATTTTCTGAGGTACAAAGGTCTGGAACTAAACGGAATATTTTTATTCGTAAAATTTCTATGCAAATTTTTATTGCTTATTCAGCAAAATTTTAGGTAGTTGCAATTGAGTGATTAGTATGTTTATTTATTTATTTTACATCAGCCTGTCTATGAGCAGTATAACAAACTAAAAAATAACGTCAACCATGAAAAATTCTCCAAATTGGACGAAACTCTTATTCCCTAAATTGGTGTAAAACTTAATTGAATAATTTGATCAGGCATTGCTTTATTTGCACTTATCTTCTGAGACAAAAAACAGATTCCCAAAAGAGTGAATAAATAATAAGCGACCCGGAATTAATATGCTATCTGGCAGTTAATTCATATCACTATTAACTCAATTTCTTCTCTTCTATCTCGTTAACTTATCATTTCATATTATCTACATATTTATGTATTCCATGTAGTTTACAAAAACCATTAAACTACTTTTTTTAATATCAAAGTAAATAATATAAATCTGACTTCTTAATTATACATTTATGAAATGGAATGCTTAATAAAATCTATTAATACATTTTTGCGTTTCTTATCAAGTGATACACAAAAATTGATTATTAGAAGTATATATATATATATATACATATACACAGAGAGAGAGGAGTCTAGAGTCAAGCCAACAAGAAAATCTTTAGACATCATTGCTAGTATATAAACATTTATCAGACATTTAGACTTGCTATCTGCCTGAGCTGATGTGCCCGAAAATTAGAAGTATTTTTCATTTGAATTAATGCTGACTAAAGTTAATGTTCCTCATTATATGAATATTTCAAAATCATTATAATAAATAAAATGTGTTCTTTTGTGCATAGATGGCATATAATTCCAAAACTAAACCTCTTAAATATTTGATATAGCTTGAACCTGTCATATATCCTTTTTTCTATTTTTTAAAAAATATCACTTAAAATCGAAATTCTTCTTAAAACGAATGATAGTGTTGTATATATAAGGCATCCTATCCTCTATATCACGGTTGTCTTTCTTTTGTCTGTCTTTGGTGAGAGCGTTCAGGAATACAATGCTTTACAATCCTTGGTTAGAGCGTTCAGGAATACAATGCTTTACAATCCTTGGTTAGAGCGTTCAGGAATACAATGCTTTACAATCCTTCGTTAGAGCGTTCAGGAATACAATGCTTTACAATCCTTCCCAAATCAAATGCTACTGTTGTGTAGATAAGATAATGAGAAATAATGACTAGTTGTACTTACTCATATTATGGTTGTCTTTCTTTTGTCTATCCTTGGTAAGAGCATTTAGAGAAATACAATGCTTTTGGAGAAAAACTTTCTTGATACTACTTTTCTCATTTACAGTGGTAGTTGGTAATACAATTCTAATTTTCTCCGCTGAAGAAATTTCTTCATCCGCCTGAAATTGGAATCGGAAATCATATTTAAAAGCAAATAAAACAACATGATTTTTCCTTTCCTAAATTGAAATGTTCGAAACTAAATACAGGTTTTCTGTTCCAAAGTTTTTTAAAATTTCTTTTTTCATAAATTAGGTTAAAATGCTTAATTTTAGATAATATATATAAATTATTCATTATCATATATAACTAAAATTTTAAATAAAATAATTTCAGATATTTCACGATAACACCTGACTGCTGCTTGAATTTCTTTTCAACTTATCTATTTAATATCATAATTTCAGATTATGAACAGTTACAGCAATAAAAAGAACAACGGGAAAAACAGATAATACAACAAAACATGCTGAAACAGAGTTAATTAATCTAACAATAATGCCAAGTTGTAGATCTTTTAGCCACTCAGAAGTGTTACCAGGTGCACCACGGGGAGGTAGATCAAATGTTATATATATATAAATTGCTATTTACATACACGAAAGCATATTTAGATATAGATACAGGTAACTAGATTAATAGTTACTTATAGTTAATTAATAGATATAGTTAATTATAATAGATTATAATTATATTATATATATATATATATATTAATATATATTATAATTAATTATATATTAATTATAATATTATTAATATAAAATTAATTAATAGATATAGTTAATTAATAGAATAGATCCAATAGACGAATATATTAAAAAACTGTCAAGGAAATTCCTCGCTGGTATTACTCATCATCACAATCCAATAATCAAATCTCAAATTTTCTTTGTACACAACAAAAAGAAATTTCCATACATCACAATCAAATGGAGCCTACTTCTAAAGCAACAGCTTAGACAAATTTCAAAGGTTATCAACAACTTCTAGATAGACAATTTTCGATTTCCTCTTCAGCAAGCAAGTGTACAACATAATACAAATCAATGATCCCAATAAATCTTCCTTTCAAACTTCCTCCTATCTCAAGATTGTGTTTCACCCCTCTAGTCTCTCAACAGTTCCCTTTCTTGATGAATTCCAACACCCATAATCACTGCTTCCTGACCCTCCTTTCATTTACCATGCAAATGTATATGAATTCCAAAAATTGAAACTGAATCAGTTGCAGTGAAGGCGAACTGTTGGATATTTCTATATTACACTCTCCTTGTTATTATTTTTAATTATTTATTTCTGTAATATTGCAGCTGAATCTATTATTATTATCCCATCTTGACCGTTCTATCCCACTTAATTCCTTTAAACCTAGTAGAAAGACTTTTTGTACTGGCACTCCAATCAATTATTCAATCTAGCAGTAGATATGCAATATAAACCATCTTCCCCAGTTTTACCTTCGGGTTCTTGTGCCAACAGAAGTCGGTATACTGCTTTTATGAACTGATATAGGGGATTCAGACCAGAAAAGAACCGATATATGTTCTGATATAGGCTTTATAAAAATTGTCTTACCGAGTTCGATTCAGTGGAGAATGTTGAGTAGCTGGCGTCCGACTCCATGGCAGACTCCATGTGCTTTGACACTTCATCACCAGTGTCTACAAAAAATTAGATGCTGTTTATGAAACATTATTTTTCATTTTTAGTACGATAAATATCTTTCAATCAAAATTTGTTAGAATATTAATTTTTTTGAACATTTTTATTTAAATGCCTATAAATATTTTTAAAAGCTCATTTTTGTTACTCATGCACTCAATTATTCGACAAATAAAAAGTCCTGAGACGGCTTTTTAATCTGCTCTAAAATAAATTTTTTTTGGGGTTGTTGTTTTCCCTTTTTTATTTATTTTATTTTCTGAATAATGAAATATTGTCGAATCATTTAATCTACTTAAACTTAGATTTATCCCATGCTTTTAGGACCCGTTGCCATAGCCGGAAATATTTTCTTCATTTTTCCCCTATTATCCAATGACCACTTTTTCTTCTATAAATTTCAATGAATTTTGATCTTATCATCAGGTTTCCCTATACAAGGTCTTGTACAATTTACTTTTACTCCATCAAAAATATTTCTTAATATCCATCGTCTGCAAGTTCTCTTTTTTGAAGTCACCTTTTAAGCTTCAGATGCAGAATACATCTTAAATAGAGGAAAAATTCCCTGTATTTAAAAAAATGGAATTATGTTTAGTAAAGAAATGTTATTACTTTACTTTTAGCGAGGTACTTGTTGCGTGAGGGTTTCCAAACGTTTTGGAAAAAAGTAAAAAAAAAAGTAAATTACAAGTTTATTCACCGATGTAAAAATACTCTACCTCCAAATGTTAATTTGCAAACTGTTTGCTTTATGTGAAATTTACTAACCAAATGAGAACACGGGAGTTTTATGAATTGTTCGTTACACAATTATTTATTGCATTTTTTGCTATTGAACGTAATTTACAAGTTGAAAATTTCATTTTTTCACAAAAGTACATTTTATGAGGAAAGAAAAAAAAATGTTTTTGCAAAAAAAAAAAAAAATTAAATTGGTTTTAATAAGGAATGTGTCCTCTATTAGCCTTATTGTCCAGTATTGTCAATTAAGTTGTCGCACACTCGAATGGGAGACTAAACACGGAGAAACCAGTTTAGGGCAGCCCATTTAAAGACTTTGGATAGACAAGTTTCCTGTTTTCCAAAAAGTCCAAAAGCTGCTCCATAAAATTTAAGTCCGGTGATGAAGCCGACAGTGTATTCGTTCCATACTTTGATACCCAACGTATCTATCGCAAACCTCGATCCGGGAGGAATGCATTATCATGCATTCAGATGCAATCATCACCTCTACAACGTCTTACACATAACTAGAACAAGGATCTCGTCCTTCAACTGCCCGAATTCTTCCATTGAGCACAGGACGGTGAGGGTGGCCACTCATTCCACACAAACCATGACTCTATAATTGTGTCGTTCAGAAATTTACGATGGGTAATATTTGTCTATTCCAAATTAGAACGAGACTTGAATTCCTCTCTAAAGAAAATTTGAAATTATTTGATTACAGTCTCTTTACAGTTGGGGATTGGTCTCCTTGTTGCAATGATCTGGAGCGGGGGTCTCCAAACTTTCCAGCCTTAGGGCCATACTGTTTACTCTAGTAAATACCAAGGGCCAAAAGCGTTTTAATTTTTCTGCCATTATCTATCATTTCTAGACTAGTCGCCGAGTACGCGTTCTGAGCGAGCATACGCTTACTAAATTCGCTGGTACAATTACTACAATTACTATTGTGTGTATCGATACGACCGTAACACTTGATGACATCTAGTGGTCAAAAGCGAAAATAGGTAGGTAATATCCTTTATCGCTAACATATGGCGCTAGTATCATCGAAAGCGCAGTAACAATTAAACATTCGTGAATAATCTCATCGGTTCGAGAAAGTTCTGGTGTATTCCACTCACTTTGAGATCGCAGTAATTGGAGTATTACGCTGATCTCTATATTTTTTTTATCCAACTTATTACAGCAACAATAAGCTATTCGCTATCGCGGGCCGGATTTGGCCCGCGGGCCGTAGTTTGGAGACCCCTGATCTGGAGCATAGAAGTGCTCCTTTTATTCTTTCTTAAGTAATCTTCAGAGAAGGTAATCCCACCTGGAACAGGTCCACAAAATTTCTGCATTGACATTTCTTTGAAACACTATGCCGTCTACCAACATCAGCTAGCTATTTTATCCACTCGCCATCTTAATGATTAAGGTAAATGATTTCTTCTTGATAGTACCAAAAATATTTTCTTTTCAAAAATGAAAAGATAATGAAATAATGAATGTTAACTAAATTTCTGGATTGGCACTTCTTTGAAACATACTGCGTTAAAAATTCAGCAGTCTACCAACACCAGCTTGAGATTCAATCCAGCCACCTTCTTAATGAATGACATCACCAAATATATTTTCGTTTTAAAAATTCAAGTTAATGAAATAATATATAAGAAACACAGAAATTTCGTGTTATTTAGTAACTACCTTTGATTTCTATATTAGAACCCAATTCTGCAAATGCAGTAGAAGGAATAATTCTTTCATAATATAAAGAGCAGATATATCTAGCAGAAGGAATAATTCTTAATGCTAGCTTTTATCCTTTATATAAATAATATTTGTTATCTTTACTTTCATTCTCTTGGTATCAAAACAGATTGTACCTTAAAATTTGGTGGCAAGCATAGCACTTCTGGTGACGAGCTAATAAATGAATTTGTCCCATAGCAAAAAATGTCATTCTAACAATCATTGAGTTTTTAGACAAGGATATGGATATAGACGATATGAATACACATATTTTCTTTTGATATTACGATTTTCTCGCTTCAACTAATTACAGCAGATATTTTTCTATATTAAGATTTTACGGCATTTCTGTTCATGTCTATTTGCTTGTAAGAAAAAATCTGAAAAATAATGTCTTACATGGGAGGCATTCTCATCTTTAATTCTCGTGTGTGTCCTAATTATATATTTATCGATGTTGTGTAGGTAACAGAGATAATTTATTCTTTACTGTAGACAGGCCAACTGTTTTGACAACAGTGTGTTATCACCTCGTATGTTCTCTTGAAAACAAAATTTTTAATAAAGTCTTGTCATACTTCTTCAAAATCCAGTCTTCGAATTTGCTTAACTGAAATTTCTGATAATTTACGAGAATTCAAGCTTTTTACAAAATTTTAATAAACGTGCTTTTTTTAGCTATAAAAATCCAGCATAGCTAATTAAAAATTTGGAAAAATTACACTTCGTTAAGGCACAGGTGAATAAAATAAATTTGAAGAAATATTTTCCTTTAATTATTAGGACAATACAAAGTGATCTTAATAATTAAAAATTATTAATAAAAAAAAATTCATTCCATTCCATCAATTATTTCTCAATTATGTTTGTGCAGAGAACTCGCAAATGTAAGAAATAAAATGAGATCCTTAATGCTGAATATAGTCAGAAGAAACCCTTACCTTCTTTAAGGTTAGTAGGTCTAACTTGACCTGTCTTTGGTGAGATTCAACATTGGAAACTTAATGTGAAATGTTCTTCCGAAACCTAGATGAATTAAAGTAGTTATTTCAAGTGTCTGGAATATATGCATGAAATGCAATCAAGACTATGAAAAATAATTTGTATATGCATTTATTATATTCTATATTTCATACTTGTATTGATTATTTTACATTTCACAGATTAGGTAAAGATTATTACCTCGATGCGAGTCCCGATATCGAAAATTCTCATTCAATATTATATATATCAAATTTTTCGAATAATGAAATATTTAAAATAAAAATGTATTAAATAATTATCGTACGTAACTTAAGAGTATTTGCCATTTCAGATTTTAAGTTGTTGGTATTGAATGGAGTGAGATTCAATATCATTATCCATACATTTTCATTTGAGAATAATAGTAATTATCCTTTTAGATTTTAATTTGTTTGTATAGAATGGAGTTCACATACATTTCGATGCAAGAAATTATAATTTATGATTTGAATAAACTTGAATGGGTAGTAGGTTCATTATTTATTGCCAGTTCTACCACTATTGCTAGGAATTTTCTGAAATATATGGAACCTTTTCTGTTTGCTATTAAGTTGAAGGCCTGTTCTAAAAAGAATAGGCATCAAATGAATTATAAAATATCCAATTTTATTAAAATAAAAAGATAAGTGTTCCTTCATGGTAAATTGAATAATCAACTATATCAGGGGTCTCCAAACTTTCCAGCCTTAGGGCCATACTGTTTACTCCAGTAAGTACCGAGCGCCAAAACAGTTTTAATTTTTCTGCCATTATCTATAATTTCTAGACCAGTCGCCGAGTACGCGCTCTGAGCAAGCATATACTTGCTAACTACAAACTATTGTCAGTGAAAAATCACACACATTACCTCATTAGTATTTTTTTTATAAGTAGATACCCCGCGGTTTCATTCGCGTTAATTTAGCTTTTCCGTTCCTGAGGGATTTTCAGGATAAAAATCATATGTTCGATTCAGGATCTATACATTCCAAACATCGATATACATACATATGCGATACTCTTTACCGCAACGTAACTACCGAGGGTAACCTCGGGATGTTCACTAGTTTATAATGTTAGTGGGATTCATTTCAATTACTTGTTAGTTGTTGTGCTTAAGTTAAATTTTCCGCGTATTATGTTTGTCATTAAGCTTTACCTAGCAAGTCAATAAAACCGAGTTATTATCATTCTGTGTTTTTTTATCCAACTTATTACAGCAACAATAAGCTATTCGCTGTTGCGGGCCGGATTGATGACACTGGCGAGCCGGATTTGGGCCGCGGGCCGTAGTTTGGAGACCCCTGAACTATATTATCCAAAACAATACCATCTCAAAATAAAAACCCATAGCTTACTGATTAAGCGATATCATGTTCAAGTACTGATGAGATATTTTGACACAATATGAAACCAATTACTCTTTTATTGAATACGTATACTTTATTGCAGCCATTACATGATGCTGCTTTGGCCGATTTTTTACTAATTAATGCTAGATTTAACCACAATTTAAAACTCCTGTAATTAGAAGCCTCTACTGTAGATAATGCTCTACTGTAGATAACGTATAGAAGCCTGTATTGTAGATAATGTACGGAAGCCTGTATTGTAGATAATGTACGGAAGCCTGTATTGTAGATAATGTATAGAAGCCTCTACTATAGATAACATATAAAAGCCTCTATTGTAGATAACATATAAAAGCCTCTATTGTAGATAACATATAAAAGCATATAAAAGCCTCTATTGTAGATAACATATAAAAGCCTCTATTGTAGATAACATATAAAAGCCTCTAAAATAACATATAAAAGCCTCTATTGTAGATAACATATAAAAGCCTCTATTGTAGATAACATATAAAAGCCTCTATTGTAGATAACATATAAAAGCCTCTATTGTAGATAACATATAAAAGCCTCTATTGTAGATAACATATTGTAGATAACATATAAAAGCCTCTATTGTAGATAACATATAAAAGCCTCTATTGTAGATAACATATAAAAGCCTCTATTGTAGATAACATATAAAAGCCTCTATTGTAGATAACATATAAAAGCCTCTATTGTAGATAATGTATTGAACTGTTTTTAGAAAACTCTATGAAAGATTCCTGTAGTTAAAAGCCTCCGCTGTAGATAATGTATATGTTTTTCAACATGAAAATTAATTTCGCTTATGTTTTTTACGTCGTCTTTTGAGAACATTTTGCAAACATTAGGACATTTTTATGCATTGACTGCACTTTACATTTTTCAAATTTGACAGGGGTTTCATATTTATTCTAAATTATCTACTTTTATTCTTTCCACTTACTTTATCATCAAAGGAAAGCAAATAAAAACTTATTTTTTAGGAAAAATCTGTAAAATAATATAACGTTGCCTTTAAAATCATAAACCATTAAAAGCAGACAATAACTAAGAATTAAAAGCAGGCAATTTTTTTAACTATGAATTCCTTTTTGATTTTAATTCACAAATCATTTCATTCTTCCTTATCCAGTCACTCCTTTCGTATTCTACCTTGTAAGTTTTTAAACATTCGTTTTTATTTTTTTATCAGTAGAAAAAGGATTTCCATAAATATTTTTGGAATAAATTTGCATTATTTATGATCAAAGCTACATAAAAAAAAAAAGGAATCCGATAAAATTCTTATTTCAAAACCACATAATAATGAAAAAAACCCGAGTCATAAAAAAAAAACTTTTTTCTTGAATTGAATAATTTTCTCCGAGACTTTTTATTCGATCGACAGTAATTGGAAGCTTTGTTGGCTTATGTGTGCTCAAATATTTTCTTGGAAAGAAAACGCTTTTTCACCTGTGCCATAAAATGTTATAGCCTCTTGACATACATCTCTGTCGGTTTAAAGTGTTCATTCCGTCTTGTACAGTCTAAATGTATATTTTTTTCTATTCTCTTAGCTCTTGATACGAATTTTTTTCAAAAATACCTAAATTATCGAAATTTTCGTTCCTATGGGAAAGTATGCGCAACTCAGAAAGAATTTGAATTAATAAGACATTCGATTCCGTGCGAAAAGGTAAATAATTCGATTTTCATTTGCATGCTTAGGACATGAGGTCACTTGAGTCTTTATTAAAAAAGGGTTGTCACATCACTCAGAAGAAGATGAAGATTATTGGAGCACTGACACCGTCAGGAGCCTCATCTCCGGTGGTGACAAACATAAAAGAATGAAAACATTGGCAAAGCCCAGAGATAAAACAAAAAGGTTCAACACTTAATAAAAATAGAAAATAGGTAGGTTAGAGCAGGATATTACTAGGTCTTTTAAAAAGAGAGTGTGGTTCATATTGCTCGATCTCTTGAATGGCCGGATGTTGGTGGTTGTCGATATTATTGAAGAACATTTCTGCCAGTTTTTTCCAGTACTCCTTGAGAGGTAGCAGTGATATAGCTCTTTGAATATCAGCGTTTCTCATGAACCAGTAGGCATTCGTTATCTGTCTAATAGTCATATTTTGTTGAGCTTCCAATATTTTAGTATTATAATTAGCAACGTAGGCCCATACCGGGCAAGCATAGGTGAGGAGGGGACGAAGCATAGAGGTGAAAATCAGAAGTTTATTATGTCTACTCATTGTGCATTGTGTTCTTGATAGCGTCTGATTGAATTGATAGCGTCTGATTGAATTGATAGCGTCTGATTGAATTGATAGCGTCTGATTGTCGATTTCATTCGATCTTTTCACTGCTAAACCATGCAAAGGGCTTTTCTCTTTAGAAGTTTTCGTTTCTGAGCAGTCTCTTTCGTTCTCCAATTTGACATAATCTAGGCTCAACTTTCATAATAGGTTTTTTTTATTTAGAATGCTATTTATATTAGAATTTAGAATGTTTTTTATTATTCAGGAGGATACTAATGTGGTACTCGTAGGAACCATACTTGTGTTGCCGATACCATCCATCATTTTGATAGATGTAGAGCGTAATAAAGAAGTCATTTTATAAGATTTTTAAAATTAAAAATTTCATTATTTTTATTACCATATAAAACATATTTTGATCAATTAAAAACTTAATGGTTTTTAATAATGAAAATAATCAAAAACAGTTACATGAAATTTTAATGCTCTTTCACTGTGTATTTGATAAAAATTTCCGATCATGAAATGTGTGAAAAATTCTTTTAAAAACTTCTTTTGCAGAGATCGTCACTTTTCATATATGTGCCATTTTTATTTTTACAAGTTGTGATAAAATGCAGAAATACGAAAAAAATTCCAAATGTAGTAAAAGCGTGAACATTGAAATTTTCAAAAAAATATTTATGTATGTATTGTTTTAAATTTATAGATACTTGGAGCTAAGAACTTTTTTGTCGATAATGCTTGAATGTTACGTTCGATTTCCCTCTCGCGAGAGTCTATCCAGTACAAATTTGCAGAAAGAATTTATTACATGTTTTATAGGACTGCCCGACTTATGGCAGCTAGCGTGCAGGTGTGCTTAGGTTTGAATCCTCTGGAGGCATGGCAATAGTCAGACTCGACGGAGATTGTTAAAATATGTGCAAAAAGCGTCTCGCATCGATAGTCGGTCTGCCTAGTGAGAGTTTTCTGGATATTCTCCCATATGACACATAAATGAGGGGGAAGTTACCCCTAGAAGTTCTTCCCTCATCACCCGTTGGTGTATTGTTCGTGGAAACAAAGTCCCCCGATTTTCTACATACACAAATGATCCGTTTTAAAATTACGCATAATTCGAATCGTTGCCAGATAATGAATTTCAATTTGCAACTCATGCAAGAAAGCATTTTCAGTCTCAAATATTAACAAATCCTTTTTCTCTTGCTTATTACTGACAAATTAAAGGAAATACATATTCAATCAATAGGATTCAATACTTTTTTATTCCGTCAAGTTCCAGCAAGTATCAAAATATTTGTTCTGTTCTGAATTATCAAATGATAAATCACTGATAAGGTTCCCTCTAAACACACCGTTTGCTTTATTACGATTTGATATTGCTGCCTAGCCATCTCTATTAATCTATTCTTCACTAACGATAGGATTCCTTCGTCTTCTGGTGTCCGTGCCGTTGATATCATTTTCAAATGTTAACAACACCGATCATTTGATAGAGTTTTTCAAAGCGGTTTATGCTAATTAGCAACTCTATTGGTCGATTTGCACAAAACCAAATTGACATGCAAATAGGGATTAAAATTTAATCAAGAGTCGAGTATTTTTGATGGCTTAAATAATTTTGGTTTTTTCGAAACTCCTTGCAATTCACGTGAAAACTAAACGTTAAAGAGACAATCCAATTGTATCCTTCAATAATACAGTGGTTGCGCGTTTTCTCACATTCTTAAGCATTGAAATCATCAAATCTATCAAATCTAATGAAAGATGCTATTTTAAAGAGTTATTAAGATAATGTATTACAAATACAATATCGTTGTGCTTAAAATGTACAATTTCCTTTTGATAGTCTTATGCTATTGTATAATTCTTTTGTACTTGTAATTTGTTAATAATATTATTTTTATTATAAGCGAATATTACACTTCTAAAAAAAATTTAAAAAAAAAAAGATTGTTATGCAAAAACTGCTTTTGTAGACATATAGATCCAATAAATTCATTGAATTTATTTCCAGAATTCTTTTAAATCCATCAGTAAAGATCGTAGCACATAAAATTACGAAAAAGAGTCTGGAATCGGAATAAAAAATTCGACTCACGACGACTTTTTGGAAAACTCCCCACCCCTGATTTTAATGACGATTTATTAAATAGTTATCATGCCGACATCAAATATTTATTATGTCAAGTAATCATTTCGATATAACGCACAAATCACTGTAGATGTCCCCCTCAAAGAACTTTAGTCCACTATTTTAAGTCCTGATGTGTAAGATATATAATAAACTGTAACCATTTGACTAATGAAAATTTAAAAATTTATTTTTCGTTTTACAAAATCGAACCAAATATTAAAAAATTATTAAACTGTTTTCTTATTTTTAATTATTTTCCCATGTTTTGGATGTTCTCTTATAAGTGATAACCGGATTAAATTGTCTCTATGAATCCTAAAGACAAAAAACAAGAAAAAACTGACAAGAGTTTTCTAATCCAAAATTTACATTACGTATTAACCGCCTCCTTCACCCAAGATTCTTAATTTGCTTAATACGATGTCGAAACATTGCAGACAATTATATGAATAAAAATGAGAAATCTTAATTGGAAATTTCTGGCTAGCCCAGAAAAATAATTTTCTAAAAAAGCAAGGAAAACTTAAGTTAAATAGCAATAATTGAAACCGGTGAAAAGGAATTAAATATACAATTCAAAATCTTCGAGATAATACAATAATTGAATAACAAATCTTATGTGGGATTCGAAATTTTTCAGATAAAGGGAAAAGCAATGAGGTGCATAAGCTAAAGAACTTCTTTAAACGCACATTATAATAATAACAATACATCAATAATAAACTGTAATAATTTTTAATAATATAAATTAGTATCAATGATTAAATTTTCTCTCTCATATTAATAATACAATTTTTAAAATAGAGTTTCTAACTATTATAAATTTTTAAGATCGCATTTACAACCCTACATTTCATAAAAGCACAACAAATTAGTTTTTAACATATTATGTGAAATGTTATAGGCCAAAACTTACCGGTTAATTACCTTTTATGTATAAAGTTCACAGAAATACTCAAAACAGTTTACATAATCATACATTACAAGTTTCCTAAGTTAAATACGATTTCTAAAATCTTAACTTGAATAGTAAAACCAACAAGCTTAATATCGACAGCATTCCGTTTGATAAAAATGCGGAGAAAATTAGTTACAAAAGTTAGTTTTTAACATATTTGCTGAAATTACTTAGGTAATTCGAAGTCAAAACTTACCATCTAATTATCTTTTACGTATACAGAAATACTCATGACGGAAAAACAGTTTAAATAATCACTTATTCCAACTTTCCTAAATTACATACGATTTCTTAAATCTTGATTTGAACCCTAAATTAGCTACACTAAACGAAGAATTGTAAACTAACACTACTCTAACGAACTAAACTAACTACACTAAACACTAATAGGCTTAAGATCAACAGCATTAATTTAGTTATCTAATTAGTTTGAATCATTCTGAGGAATGCAGGTGTCTTTCTACCACCGCAACAATCGTCTGTGACGAATAAGCTAGTTGAAGAGAATAACTCCGTTTTAAGATCAATAAAACGAGGTCGAAGTTTATTTGACACTTGATTGTTTCGAAGGTAAATATTTTTACACCGAAACTAAAACAATGCTTACAAAACTATTTACTTTCTCTGCTATTTCATACAAATGTTTAATTGTAAAGCTTTCAAATTTATTATAGCTGTTTTTGAGATTAATAAAATTAATTTCATCATAAAAAATAATTTCAGAAGTAGCTATAAATATTATTTGCGAAAAAAAATTTATGTGGTAAACAAAGAAAATATGTAAATCATGATGTAGCTAGAAACAAGGAAAAATTGAATTGACACATCTGAACATTTTGAAATGTTTTATTTGCTGATATAGATTCTAAAAATACACACACATAGTAGCACATTTTTAAAAAAAATTCTTTTATGCTGAAAATAGGGAACCGTAATAAATAAATCCCACATAGAAAATATGTCAATCAAAACCTCACTATGCAGCTGCAAATTGGCTTTCAAAAAAAAAAAAAAAAAAAAAAAAAAATTGAATTGACACACCGGAACATTTTAAAATGTTTTATTTGCTTCTATAAATTCCAAAACATGCATTTCAAACTATTCATCCTAGTCAAGAATGCGAATTTTCTTGTAGAGAACTGTTCAAAATCGCTCTTGTAACTTGAAGATGCTACCTCGCTCGTTCAGAGCCCACATTTTTTGTGGTACAGACATATGTTTTGGAATTTTAAAGTCATTTTAGAGTTGGTATCGATTTCCAAAAAAAGGCTTTCCATGGATAATAAATTTACCTTTAATTCCTTTAAAAATTAATTTTATCTTAACGATTAAGAGGTATGCACGCTAATCACAGGACAGTTATCAATTAATGTGAATAGATGATGATAGACATACAGTGGGTATAAAAAGTATTGGCAATTGCCTTAATTTATTCATATTGACAAATAAATAAAATATTATGCAATTTAAGCTGTCGTAATTAAATACAAGACATCTTAGATATATAAAAATAGTAAAAATTTTATTTTAATTTGCATTTTCCACGATTTTTTCTTTCAAAAACGAAAATTTGTATGTCAAAAAAATATTGGCAAAGTTTTAACTGCTATGCAAATTTTGTTACATTAAAGTCACGTGTTTCGACTGATAAGAAACTCTACCGGTATAAAGTCTGCAAAACTACTCCCAAAGTGTCTATGCATTATTTTTCGATTATTGCAGTAAAATGACTTCGAAATCGAAGGAGTTGGACGTTAGTGTTAAAAACACGATTATTAGGCTCAGAAATGAAGGTTTAACTTATCGTTCTATAGGAGTGCAGTTCAATATAAGTTTATTTACTATCAGAAGTGTTGCAAAAAAAGTTCAAGGAAACAGGAATAATAAGACTAGAAGTGGACGACCTCTAATATTTTCTACAAAAGAAGAACGTGTCATTATTAACAAGGCTAAGAAAAAGTTTAGTTTGGGGCTGTATGGCAGCTAATGGAATTGGTAACCTGTATTTTATTGATGGTATTATGACAGCACGTACATACATTGACATTTTGCGCCATAACTTAAAAATCAATGCCCAAAATCTTGCTTTGGGAACATCATTTGTTTTTCAACAAGACAATGACCCCAAGCATACAGCTAATCTCACCGTGAATGGCTACTCTACAATACTCTTCGCCAATTAAAAACCCCGCCTCAATACTCATAAATTTTCAATCCAATTGAAAATTTATGGCACCTGCTGGATCTAGAAATCAAGAAACATAAAATTTCAAGTAAAGACGATCTCAAACGTTTACTCTTGCAAGAGTGGCACAAAATTCCCAACAGTACAACAAAGACCTTAGTTTCCTCTATGAGAAATAGATTGCAAACTGTTAGAGATGCAAAAGGTATGCATACAAAGTACTAAATATATACTGATTTTGTTTTCGCTCATAATTTTGTCAATTTCATAATTTTGCCAATACTTTTTTAATCATGTAAAATTTGGATTTTCTCGTAGATTTTGACTAAAAAAATATTTAAATGAAAATTTCGTTATATTTGTTTGTCTTTTCTCCTTCTGTAATCGCTATGTTAAAATAAAATTTGTAAACATACTTTGTTAGCAAATATGATCATTTATAGGCAATTGCCAATATTTTTTTTATCCACTGTAGATATCAATTAACGTGATTGATAGACGAATAGGGAACCGTAATAAATAAATCTCTCATAGAAAATATGTCAAACAAAACCTCACTATGCAGCTGCAAATTGGCTTTTCAAAAAGAAAAATTGAATTGACACACCGGAACATTTAAAATGTTTTATTGGCTTCTATAGATTTCAAAACATGCATTTAAAACTATTCATTATAGTGAAGAACGCAAATTCTACCTCCATCTAATAAAATTCGCAGTAATGTGATGATATAGCATAGGGTGGGCCCTCTGTTGAATTCTTATTAATTTTTCGTGTTTTGTAGACAGCCATTTGTTCTTTTCTTTTTAAATTACATTTTGAACTAATTTTTATTCATAATATGCATTGGATGGATTTTTTTTATACATCGCCAAGAAAGAAACAAAAAAAGGACCTCATAAAAACGGATTTGAGTGTATTTGATAAGTAAATTAAAAAGCAATAATTATATTGTATATAATTATTCTATACTATAATAATATATTATATGTATAATAATTCCTATATACTCTAACAATCCATTCGTATGGAGGGAAGGCTTTATGTAGAAATGTCATATTTTTTTCATTAAAAAAACTCCTTTTTTAAGTTGTTTATTAAGTATCAAATAAAGGAAAAACAATTTTTTAATTTTTGCAATTATATAATGGAAGATGATGAAATGATAACAAAATTAAAATTTCGCTTTCAACAATTTTCTTGGCAGAATAGGCTACAGGACACATTTATTTTCATCGCTCTCTAATTCACATTTAGTCTATTGATTTGAAGTCGAACTTTCCGAAACTGATTATACGAATTTTGAAACCATAAGTTTCCAAAATATCACGAAGAGAAACGTTTGTGAAACTTTCAAAAGAACTGAGCACTGAATAAAAGCGCTACTTGTTTCAGAAAAAGTAAACATCAAAATTAAAAAAAAAAAAAATACTTTTATTTAGTAGGTGTAGTATAGGGATTTTATTTAAAAAAATACAATACTTCAAAAAAATTTGTTCAAGGTCAGGTACAAATCAAATAAAAGGCAGTAATCTTTTATACAAGTTGCATTCAAACCTGTTCAAGAACAAATACGTTTTTCTCGTTTGAAATGAAAATAATTTATTGGTAAATAACTCGAATATAAATGTTGTCTTTTTTATTTAAAAGAAATCAATGCTGCTTAAAACTGTTCAGACGCGTACATTAGTTAGCTTGAAATTATTTTTACTGAAAACGATCTGAAAAATAAGTATATATCCACGAGTAATTTTGAATTTTGAATTTTATTGTTTGTGTGATTTTTTAAAAAATAAAATGTTTTTGGCAGAATATCTGTTCATAATTTAAAATGATTGACAAAACACTCAAGATACACTACTGGCCATTAAAATTGCTAGACCAAGAAGGCGACATGCTACAGGCGTGAAATTTAAACGACAGGAAGAAGGTGCTGTGATATGCAAATGATTAGCTTTTCAGCGTATTCAGACAAAGCAGGTGCCGGTAGCGACACCTACAATGTGTTTAAATGAGGAAATTGTTCAGCCGGTTTCTCATTTAGTGATATATAGAATAAATGCAACAGGCAGACCATGAAATTACAGTATTTAAAAAAAATAATAAAATGTTCACAAAATTCCTCCTATAATGGTTAGACAAATTGATAACGTAAAAGAACAACTTAAAACTATCCATAACAATATCAATGATGATTCTATTAAAATCAATCTGTCGGGAGAGCTAATTAAAATATATCCCAATAGGGATATTAAAATAATCATCGTAATTATCACCATTTAAAATAATCATCGTAATATAACTACTATGCTAAAAGATCACAAATACGACTATTTCACACCTAAAAGCAAAAGACCGATTAAGGCAGTACTCAAAAGACTACCAAAATCAACTACCACTGATGAAATAAAAGAAGTGCTCTCTGAAAAAGGCTTCACTGTAGAGAAGATAATAATTCCATAATTTTCATAATTTAAAAACAAAAGTCCCTATTGCTGTATGGCAAATTATTCTGCCTAGAACCAATGATAACGAAAACATTTTTTCAATCATTAAATTGCAATATCTTTCCATCAAAATTGAAAAGTATAACAGAATATCGGGTAACAGATTTTCAATGTAACTTCCTTCATCACTCTTCGGCCAACTGCCATAGAGCACCAAGATGTTTAAAATGTGGTAGCGACTATCTCATGAAAGATTGTCGTATTAAAGAAAAAGCCGAAAACCCAAGGTGCATTAACTGCAATGAACTAGCACATACCGCAGTTTGGAAAGGGTGCAGCAAATATCCAGAAGTTAAAAATACCACTAATGAAAATTCTACTCGAACCAAAACTACATTTATTTCTAACAAAGTCAATGAAAAATTCTCTTTCGCTAACATTGACACCAGAAATAATAATAATACTATTCAAAATTCAGTCAATCCAAAAACTGCATCCAACTCTTCTACTTTAATTCAAAATTTAGATGAAATTATGCCGCATGATATCTTTAAAATAATTTATATTCTCAAAGAATTTCTTAACATATTTGCAGGAAATAACAATATCGATAATCTTTTCTACCAACTACAAACTGCTAACAATCCAGCAGACAAACTCTACTTACTTTTAAATGGCTTAGCCAATCAACCATCTATGAATAATCATGTTTAATCCCCTACCTGAATATGACATAACGCTGCCTACCAACAAAAAACGTCCGCGCACCTCTCTAAACATACTAAATAAATAAATATTTTATTCATCTCGCTCTATATGTTGAATTTATTCCCCTTATTTTATTTTTTATTTTTCTTTCACTCCATTTATTGAGCAAGCCTTTTCTCTTATCATTTACCTCCAAAGTAACCATCAATATAGAGGTATATGGAGGCTAATGCTGTCAAAATACCTCAATAATGTCACACTGTCTGTCCTGTTTCTCATACACAAATTGCATTTGAACGTTGTTACCTGGTGAAAAGTTGTTGTGATGCCCCGTGTAAGAAGCAGAAATGCGTACCAGCACGTTTCTGACTTTGATAAAGGTCGAATTGTACATTACCGGAATTGCGGTTTATCGTATAGCAATATTGCTGCTCGCGTCGGTCGAGATTGATGGGTTTAGGACTGTAATACGGAACGCCGTGCCGGATATCGACGGCGCCCTATCACTAGCAGCCGAGAAGACAGGCATGTTACCCGCATGGCCTTAATAGATCGTGCAGCCACGTCACGAGCCCTGAGTCAAGATTTGGGGATTCGTTTGCAAGACAACAAGTGTCTGCATGAACAGTTCGACGACGTTTTCAGCAGCATGGACTCTCAACTCGGAGACCATGGCTGCGGCTACCCTTGACGCTGCATCCCAGACAGGAGCATCTTCAATGGTATCAACGACGAACCTGGGTGTACGAATGGCGAGACGTCATGTTTTCAGATGAATCCAGATTACTGTTTACAACATCAAGATAGTCGTATCCTTGTTTGGCGGCATCGTGGTGAACGCCCATTGGCAGAGTGCATTTGTTATCGTCATACTGGCCCATCACCTGGCGTGATGGTTTGGGGTGCTATCGGATACACGTCTCGGTCACCTATTTTCGCATTGACGGCACTTTGAACAGTGCATGTTACATTTTTGGTATGTTACGACCCGTGGCTCTACCCTTTATTCGAGCCCTGTGAAACCCTACATTTCAGCAGGATAATGAGCAACCGTCGGTATTGTACGGACTTTTGTTGATAAGGAAAATGTTCAGCTGTTGCCTTGGCCTGCACGTTCACCAGATCTCTCGCCAATAGAAAATGTCTGGTCCATGGTTGTCGAATGACTGGCTCGTCACTATACGCCAGTCTCTACGGTTGATGAGCTGTGGCATCATGTTGAAGCTGCCGATTTCTTTTTGACTCAATGCCCAGGCGTATAAGTGCTGTTATTACTGCCAGAGGTGGTTGTTCTGGGTACTGATTTCTCAGGATCTATGCATCCAGATTTCTTGAAAATTTAATCACTTGTTATTTCCAGTATAATATATTTGTCCAATAAATATTTTATTATCTGCATTTCTTCCTGGTGTAACAATTTTAAGGGCCAGTAGTGTAGCACTCAGTCGGCGTTAATGTGTATAAATATAATTATTAGTTGTTTTCATACGAAAAATATCCAGATTTTGTGCGATTTTTTATGTGTAATTTGTGTGGTATACATAAAAACTTCCATCAAATGCATATTATAAATAAAGCATAATTAACAAACGTAATTCTAAAGAAAACAATAGATGACTGCAAAACAATAGATGTGTAAAAAGAATGCAACAGATGGCCCACCTGATATTATATCATCCCATCAGCACGAATTTTATTAGATGGAGGTAGCATCTTCAAGTAACGAAATTGATTTTGTACCAGTTCTCCACAAGAAAATTTGCGTTCTTGACTACAAGGAATAGTTTTAAATGCATGTTTTGGAATCTATAGAAGCAAATAAAACATTTTAAAATGTTCCGGTGTGTCAATTCAATTTTTCTTTTTTGAAAAGCCAATTTGCAGCTGCATAGTGAGGTTTTGATTGACATATTTTCTATGTGGGATTTATTTATTACCATTCCCTATTTTCAGCATAAAAGAATTTTTTTAAAAAAATGTGCTACTATGTGTGTGTTAAAATGTGCTTATATATTTTGTAGCTCCTTAAAAATTTTCCGGATATTTTTTTTCTTTGATGCGGTGCCTATCCCCTCGCATAACAGGTTCAATTACAAAAATATCTATCGAGTTAAGAAAGCCGCAATATTTACATCTTATACCAGGGATGAGCAAACTATGGCCCGCGGGTCAAATATCCGGCCCGCCGGAAGGCTCTATCCGGCCCACGGATAGAATTCTATTTGCCGGTCTGAGGCAAATTAAAAGAAATATATATTTATATATTATATATCCATCTCCTTTTCTACTTTGATTAAATATTTTTTTTTCTTCCTTCTTTTCAAAGGACTGATATAAATATGCAAAAAAAAAAAAAAAAAAAAAAAAAAAAAAAAAAAAAAGAGTTTTATAAATCATTATCGAAAGTATGTTTTCCAAATTTAATATCTCACACCCAGAAAATCAAAGCTATGTTTGCTTCATCTTATATATGTGAACAAGTGTTTTCAACTATGAACTTTAGAAAGCATTATTTCAGAAGTAGACTGACAGATGAGCATTTAGCTTCGTTCCTTAGAATCAGTACATCTCACTTCGAACCTCAATATAAGAAACTTTTAAAATTGAAATCGCAATTTCATTCATCTCATTAACATTAATAATTAACTACAGTATTACTACTTATTTTGTATTACAATTTAATAATGTTAATTATTAATTATTTTTAGAAAAATTTATTTTTTAGAAACCTTTTTTTTTTCGATTTTTGGCCCGCGGCCGAGAAAGTTTGCCCACCCCTGTCTTATACCAATGGTGAATGAGAACGCATTAAAAAAATAAATTCTACTGCTCTTTGGCAACAAAAACTATACAGAATATTTTAATTATAAAATCTCAATAAGATATTTTGTTCCACGAAGCACTCTTTTCAAAAAGTTTTGTAATAAAAACAAATGTGTCTCAAAAATTTCATTTCAAAGTTTTGATATAATTAATTTTTTTTCACCATAAATGTGTTAAATCGAAGTTTTTAAGAAAAATTTCCTGAATATTGCTTAGAAAGTCTTAACTTTACTTCTCAGCAAAGAGTGCAAAAAAAATGAAATTATTCCATTTTTCTCTGTGGAACGTCCACAAATCTTCTCTCTTATTGTATATGATGGAGAAACAATGAAAAACCTGTCGCGAAAAGAGTCTATAAATCATAAGTTTATAAAACCTTTCAAAAGATGGCGAAAGAAATATTAAATGAAAAAAGCATTTAATCGTTTTTAAGGAAAGCTTAAATGTTGTTGCAGAACAACAGATTCTAGTTGCAAACAGAATGAGAAAAGGATTTAAAACTACAAAAGCAATTCTTGTGGAACTTTTATAGATTCTCAAATTAATTTAAATTAAAAAAACAATTTAACTGTAGAAAAAAAGTTGATTAAAAATGAATGGAAAAATGGGATTACTAATTAAAAATCTTTTATTGATCTTTTTGTTAAAAATTGCAAAATGCATAGCATCAATTTTTGTCTGCTGAAGTTCATGTAACCATTTCGCTTAATGAAAACTTTTAAACTAAAATTTGGAATAAATATATTTTAACCTATATAAATATATTTTCATCTAATACGATATCTCTTTCAAGGTATCGTATTGACCTTTAACATCAAATTTTACAGATGCAATGTTTTTCATACACAAGAACACACCGATTTTCAAACACTCGTGCTTTCAAGAAATATCTGAAAACTCTCAATTAAATTTAAATTAAAAAATATTAAATGCATGAAAAAAGTTGATTGAATATGAAAGGAAAAGAAGGATTCAAAATGAATGGAACAAAGTAAGGTATTCAGATTATTTCTATCATTATTAGTTGTAAATAATTTATGGGGGTGAAATATAAGAATAACTAACTAAAACTCTTGCTAATGATTAACATAAAGAGGGAAAGACTTCTTTTTTATTCATCTAAATACGTTAAAAGCTTATAGAAATAATTCTATTTAAAAATATTTATTTTTGAGAACGCTTCAAGAAATGTACACACCAAAACTATAAAACAAAACATTATTAGAAAGTTGAGAAAAAATGAAGAAGAACAAAGCATAAAAATAGCAGCTTTTCTGAGAATAGATATTATTATTATTTACTCTGTGTATTATTATTTAATTTAAATAATAATTAAATAATAAAACAATTTTGTCAATGTGTATTATGATTTATTTTGAAAACTATGTAGCATACGTTATGCAACTCGTCACAATTTCTTTGAAAGGAAAAAAGCAATTTTTATTATGAAAAAAGTTCACTAAAAACACCTGTTTTATAAAAAAAAAATTAACATTTTTTCCTGAAGACATAACTGTATCTATTTTCATTGTTTAATGATAATCTAATATCTTGTTTATTTTGTGGGTAATGGAAAAGAAATCTCTTTTTCCTGATAATAATAAAAATTGGCTTCTAATAAATAGATGTGAAAAATTACACAGAATATATATACTGGTACGTTTTGATTAAGCATGGCCCAATTATCAGATAAATTTATATAGTGTTGAAGAAGACATTGATTCTATCACTTTAATTAGTGCATAAGTTACAATGTGTTTTTTAAATATTAATCCGCCTGATTCAATACATTACGCTTAAAAGAACACCTATTATTTTGGCTTTAATAAAACGAGCCCCAAAATCTAAGAAGCCCTATTCGAAATTGTAACCCTGATTCCTCCTACACACTGGCTGGTCAGTTGGGCTCTCAGTACTACTCTCTTGACATAAAGAAATGAATACACCAACAATATTTTTAGTAGTCTATTTGAACAATATGATAGATGGTCAATATTCAGTTTCTATAGTTTAATTTTTTCATGAAGTTGATATTAGCGTCGTAAAATCCAATAACTTTCTTAATGACAACATAATAAGTGTAATATATTCCTATCATAGTCCTATTTCTATACTATGCATTCTTTATATTTCTAGAACGTTGATTTCAGTCCCATTGGGTAACTTATGGATCCATTTATGAAATTTATATTTCTGTTAAAAAAGGATGACATTTTTATTCTAAAACCCGAATTAAACTTTTATGAAAATGATATGAATGGAAAATAACCATGGGTTTTGTTGCGCCCCTGTCTTATTATGTATACAAGGTGACAAAATAAGTTTAAGATAAATGCACATAATGATGTTCTGTAAAGTCCAGGTTAAAATTTCAATAATAAAAATGATATCCCATTTATTTAAATGACTTCAAATAGCTGGAACATCGTCTTGAAGATTCCTGGTGGACGAGGAGATGTCAATAATATGGAAATAATATGAGTCCACCAGGAGCAACTGCTCCTTTTCACTGGAAATTCGATGAATACTTCACGTTCTAGCGTTCTCCACTTTGATGTCAGGACGTGCTCCATTTCTAATACTTGTCAATATTAGTCAATAGCCTTTATCAGCACTCTTCTTTTCTCTTTGGCAAAGGAGTTTATCGCCCAAATTGAAGCACAACCCTCTCCAAACAGAATGTATTCAATGTAAATTGTCTAATAGTAAAACCCCTTTCTCAACATCCCTATTTTAACTTCTTCACCAGTATCTCATTTCCAATGCTGAAAGTTTCTTCTTGTAGTCAAATAATGTTGAGCATAAATCGCTAATTGAGAGCTATTAGAATATCCCCCGATGCAATCAGGAATCGAGTTCTACGGAAGGCCTACGGATTTATCGGGTCCATCTATACTACATAGACATGGCTTGTCTCAGTTTGGAAGTGCCACACCTCCAGCACGAAATGGAAGAGGTTGAATGTATTAGGTTTTTTTGCTACTATTGGTAAGAAACCTTTTCCTATACATTAAGGATTGAATTGGCGCTATAGAATTTTGAACGCGAATTAAGTAAGAACTGCTGGAAAATACAATAATAATAATCGTCCCATTTGTATAGGATGCTAAATTAAAATCTCCAATAAAAATCGACTCTCTTTGACTAATATGTGGAAATGATCTAAATGGTATGTTTACCAAATTTGATTAATCTTGGTTCAATTTAGTTTTTACAGTAGAGATTCCAACGTATTCTCTTTTTCAAACAACTTCTCTTGTTCAGCGTCTTTTCTTGTTTGTTATTTTAGGCGTAATTAATTTATGCCTAAAAGCAAGCCATTTTTATTAGGAGGATAACGAACATCTTGAAAGGAATTCATACATTTTCCAAATTTCTATTCATACATCATTGCTTTAAAAGGATTCCCAAATGAATGAAAAAGAATCTTGAAACGATACATTGGGACATCGGATAGTGAAAAGATCCATTGATTTTTCATTTGTTTAACTGAATCGAATTTAATTTACCAATATAGTGAATTGAAGAACATGTTACAGTTCAAATAAAAAAAACAGCTCACAAAATATTTTATAGAAGTTTATTATTTATTGTTTTCTATAAAAAGTTGGTAGAAATTTTTTTTTTTTCCTCTTGATATTTAAAAAAAACCCAGCTTTCTTTGGGAAATGAATCTATTGATTTTTCAATCCGAAGATCAGTTATAAATACACTAGTTTCCATCCATTAGGAAAAATGACTAAGACAGCTATACTGTAAGTGTTCTTTAATCCAGCATTCGATGATTCGGATTGATGAGTGAATTCCTTGGGAGTGTTTATTGACCTTGACATCGCACTTTCGCCCAATATTTATCAGTTATCATTTCAATACAGATTCATCAATCTGCATACATTTGGCCTCATGTTTTGTTTATTCCCATAGAGTAGCTTGCCACAACTTGTTTTAACTATACTTGCACTATATTCATTTTTCATTTGTATACAACAATTAAAGGACCCTTCAATGTTGAAATTGCTTGATGGACGAAATACTTTTTCGGATACGCAGAGAATGCGCTGAAACACATTCAATATATACGTGTTTAAATCGTTTTGTCTCCATTCTGAGTTATTTAACTTAACAGAATCATAATGGAATAATTTCGAATGCTAATAGTTTCTAAAAATTAGAAAAAGGCCATTCTAATTTTATTCCCTTATTTTTAGAAAGTTTCCAACCAATCGTTCACACGAAATGTCCTTTCAAAAAGTTATTGCATCGTTAAATGATCCAGACCTAAATCGTAGAGAACACGTTCAATTCACCAACGCATTTTTACCTCCATCCAGGGCCTGAAAACATCGATTTAACTGTGTTCATCCATTAATCATGTTTTTCGATTTTACCTTTGTGAGAGAAGACCCATTTTTGTGTTCGATATTGCAAGCTCTATTTTAGAATTTTTAAGCGCGTATTTTAATTTCATTCAAATCTACTCTGGAGACTCAAAGTGAAAATTGTCTTCAATTTTTACATTAATGTAGTTCTGAAAAAAATATTGCTTAAATAAAACTCAATTTCGATTCCAAAAGAAACTTTGGACAAATATAAGCTTTTCTGATAGAGCAATGTACGAGACCTCTTATTTGCTTCCATTTAAATATTCTTTCTTGTCGTAAAAACACCGTTTCAGCCCAAACTTTTATTACTTGTGGAGATTTTATGGCTCTTTCTTCTTGCTTAGTATAAACATGTTTTACTTTTACGATTAAATGTCGTATAATAACGCATTTACGAGTCCACTTTATTATTTTTTCTTTTTTATGTATAGGAATGATTTTTTCCTCCAAATTGACAGCATGTTTGGAATTGAAAGTTAAAAGGAAAGTTATTCTTAGTGCAGGAAGCAGTTGAAAAAAATGTGTCGTATATTCAAAAGCAGTCTCAACAAAGTGCGAGAAGGAACCACATTGACATTGAGAAGAACTTTTAAATAAACTTCAAACAGGTACACTCGACATTAGATTGAATCTCAGAATCGATATCGTCCGTGAACAAAACGGTTAGAGACAGCAGAATCGATATCGTCCGTTAACAAAATGAATTCCCAAACAGTCTCCTTTTGCACTTCTAAAAATTACACAACACAGTTAGAGACAACAGAATCGATATCGTCGGTTAACAAAACGAATTCCCAAACAATCTCCTTTTGCACTTCTAAAAATTACACAATCCTGTTAGAGACAGCATGAAAAATATCCTGAAATCTCATAGCTAGTTATAAAATGTATTGTTTGCAACACATTTGAAAAAAAATTATTTTGTATGCGGTAAATAGAGAACATATGAAAATCAAGGTTTTCAGAACAGACCTTTTTTTGTGGCGTCGGTGATCAGTATTTGCAACGATGGTTTATTGCTCAGCCGCTGATATAGGTCACACATAAAATCTCAGTCTAGAATTTCTTTCAGAAAAAATGACTTAATTCACTTTAAAATGAAATTTCTCTTAGTTAATAATATGACGATGCAATAGATAATAAAATTTGTGCTAATGTAATATAATATTGGGTGGGCCATCTGTTGGATTCTTTTTAATTTGCATGCTATTTTGATAATCTTCAGTTGTTTTCTTTTAAAATTACATTTTTGAATTAACTTTTCTTCATAATATGCATTTAAAGGAATTTTTTTACAAACTGCACAAAAAAAAAGGCCACACATGAAAAATAGAACAAAAAAGCACTACATAAAAACAGATTTTATTGTATATGAATATATTTGGTGATAGTTTGTGTCTTAAGTATAAAATTGTGTATTTATTTTGAGAATAAACATTTTGTCTGAACTTATATCTTCAGCAAAGTCAAGAAAAAAACCCCAAAGAAACTGTATTCATTTCTTTGCAAAGTTTTATTACATTTGAAACAGAAAAAAAGGTATAATTTTTAAATTTAGAACTCGATATTACAATGAAATTAAAGTCCAAGGCTTAGAGGTCAGAAGAATTCATGTTTGCATTGTTCAAGTTTATGGCAGAAATGGCTCTATAATGTATTATTTATGTTTGAAACTTTTGAATCGAAAGATTACATTTTATCTTTCTCATTCCGACTTGCACTCAAATCTGTTTTCATGCGGTTCTTTTTTGTGCAGTATAGAAAAAAAATTCCATTCATTTTTTTGCACAGAAAAAAACGCACTTAGTTGCATGTTATGAATAAAAATTAATTAAAAAAAAATTTAAAAAGAAACCAACAGACGGCAGTCAAAATAACATGCAAATTAAAAAATCCAAAAGATGACCTACCCAATACTAACATATATCATCACATAGGAATTTTATTATATGCGAGATAGCATCTTCAAGTGACAAAAGTGATTTGGAACTTTTAGTTTAGTTCTTCATAAGAAAATCCGCGTACTTGACTACGATGAATCACTTTAAATGCACATTTTGAAATAATCATAAGCAAATAAAACATTTCAAAATGTTCCGGTGTGTCATTTCAAGTTTTCCTTGTTTGGAAAATCAATTTCTAGCTACATCGTGAGATTTGTTTAATTTCTGAGGGGGGCATTTTTTATGCAGTCCCTATTTACCGCGTACATTTTTTAAAAATGTATTACAAAAAATATATTATACAACTACTTATAAGGTTTCAGGATATTTTTTATGCGCAGAAAAACAGGTTGGAGTGTAATTTATAAATCAACAAGCTTGTGTTCTACGTCTTTTTATCGATATTCTTATTCCGAATTGCTATAAAATAATTCTATTGTATTATTTTTCAAAAATTCTGAGCTTTTAAAGAATTTATGAAATATAGATTTATGTACAGTAGAATCTGGTATCTTGCCAGATTATTGATTTTACCGGATTATCGAGAATCGGTATAGTTTTGATGGGGAGAAATCATTCTAGATGAAACGACATACATATAAATGTGATTTTGCCAATTCTAAATTTTTGTATAAATATCGAGCATTTTATCATTCTAACAAATACAAAATCAAAACTCAAGCAATGAATTTTTATTGAATTGTACCGATAAAAGCAAGACAAGAAAAATTACACATGAGTTAGTATTTCAAAAGCAATAGAACAGCAATTTGCTCCAATAATTCGGATTTCATAAAATTGTTACGAATTCAACACAAATTGATGAGTTGTGTAGTTGAATGAGTTTTACGCTGAAATGAAAATGAAAAAAACATCCGAAAGCAAACGGCTCGATCAGTGGCAGCATATAGAATTGAATGCTGGATTTAAATGTGCAAGAATATTGAAAAAAAATTTCAAATATAAAGTTATTATTCGTAGAAGATTATTAATGTTCATATGAATTTCTTTGTTATGGACCATTCCGGAAATTCATATTTACCATAAATGGGTACAAGTTGTCAGTGATGATGCAAACTTACACAGCGCAATTCAGATCAAGCGTTGCGACTGAAATTGTGTTTTAGAGAAAAAAAATTGAAACATTTTAATTCAAAATTCAGCAGCAAATGTAAAAAATAATGTCAATTTGTTTGCCTTGGGGCCGTCAGTTAGAAGTGTTTTGCAAAATTCAACTGGTTGCAAATATATTTTTCTTTCACTGTTTTATGGCTGTTTATTTAGGTTTTACTAATTTTAGGTTTTTAAATTTTAATCAAAGGGAATAAAAAGAGAATTTCTTATATTCATTTTATAAAGAAATGTAGTAAATTTCAATGGGAAGGAATAAAAATAAAATATTTCAAAATCAGCCAAAGAAATTTTATTCCGGCATTGTAGGATTGCAATTGAACCCCCTTGCCTTGTGTATTATTGGTTCTGCTTATCCAATTGGACATGTATACACAAGATTACAATTTATACACAAGACATACCCAATCAAAGTCAATAAATGTTTGTAAAATCATGTAAGCTTATATGAAAACATCCTGTATAGAATAAATTGGTCGACATGCCTCAAAATGCAACAGATATCAAACATCATTCAATTTGTTCTACTTTTAAAGCGTTTTATGAATTCCACAAATGGTTTCAGCTCACCAATTTCTATAACCGAATAAACTTCTGTTAAATAGAATCTATGGTTAAATAATAACAAAAAGGTCCTGTCAAAAATGTATTCTTCTTTTTAAAAAAACAATAATAAATAAATAAAAACCAATATACATAACTACTGTAAACTGAAAACGGTTATAAGAAGAACTTTTTTTTAACTATTCGGTAGTAAAAATAACATAACGTCCTACGTCCTAAAAATAACGTCCTACATAAGTCCGTCTTGATAGAATAGAGGTAATAGTAGCAAGCAGTAGCTCGGGCAGTAATAAAAAGGGAACAATTTATCATTGAGTCAGATGCCTATGTAAAAACAATGTATACGATGTGTTAGAGCTAATATGTTTTAACGTTGCCTACTAACACATAAAATATCCAGCCGAAAGTGCATACAAAGAAAAAGGCTTGGCTTCACAGTTTTTTCTTCGTCTTCTAGTACCAAGCCAGGAAACAGACATCTTCAATACATAAATAGAATGTCTTCCCTTTCCATTAGAAAGCAAAGTAAAAACAATAACAATAAATGGTAAAACAAATAAGGAATGAAATATTTAATTTAAGCCCAATAATAATTAAGTTATTATAAATCGCATATTTTATAATAAACTTTCAAATATTTTTAATATCATTAATTAGAATCTGCTTTTTGACAAAGAAAAAAAAAAAAATGGAAAAATGAATAAAAAGAATGAAAGAAACAATAGCAATAAATAGTAAACAAATAATAAATACAAATATTTAATTTATACCCAAGAAAAATTAAATTACTATAAATCACATATTTTATAGTGAAAATATTTTTAATTTTATCATTTATTAGCATCTACTTTTTGACAGTCTTAATAAAAAAATATCTAAAAATGCGGACAGATATAAACTATTAATTATTTATATGTAAACGATGAATGATAACGGTCAATGATATTGAAAAAAGCAAACAAATTGTGATACATACAGAAATAAATGCTAAACATTTGATACAAAAAAAATTAATGATATACTTAAAATAGAAAATTTAAAAAAGATACTATTTTCTTTAAGTTGCTGAATCGAATTTCACAACAAATACCAGTTATAAAGTATTTTTTCTAAAAACTAAATCTCTATTTTTTAAAACTTTGCAGTGGTCAATTTATAATTTAACTGCAGATGTTTTCAGTTCTAAATTCTACATTTAGGCATTTATTTATCATTATTAAAAACAGGATTTCAATTAAAATATACATATGTATAACATTTATTTCTCAATGTTCTGAGTAGTTCTTCTCATTACATTAATACTTATTTTTTTGGTTTCTAATTACATATTCTATAAAATAATTCCATATATTCATTTTATAAACAAAAGTAGTTAATTTTAATGAAAAATAAATAGATTATTACTTATAATCATTTCATAAACAAAAGTAGTAAATTTTAATGTAAAATAAATAGATTATTCCTTACATTCATTTCATAAACAAAAGTAGTAAATTTTAATGAAAAATAAAGAGATTATTCTTTATGTTCATTTAATAAATAAAAATAATAATTTTAATGAAAAGGAATAAAAAATAATTACTTATATTCCTTTTATAAACAAAGTAGTAAGTTTTAATGAAAATGAATGATAATATCCTATTTAAAAATTAGTCAAAGAATTTTTATTTATTTTATATTTAAAGATCAATTTCCAACATTTAACATACCATTTCATTTAAAATTCTCCATTGAAACGTTCGTTTTAAACAAAATGAATTGCTATTTTTCAAAATACTGTAGTAGTATAATTACATAAGTTTCAGATATTAATTTCCACATGTTCTAAAAAGCACTCAAAGAATTTTCTATATTTAAAGATCAAAGATATATGTAGTCACTCCATTGAAATCCCCGATGAATTCGAAAATGATTTTTCTAAACATTGCAGTAGTAGTATTACCTGATGTAATTGCCTCCTCTTCTAAAGAGCTCTTAAACAGTAAATGAATGGAAACATTGTTGCTTTGAGTACTAACCTTCCAAAAAAGACTCGAATGGATACACTAAATTGCACTAAATCAACAAACACCGGAGGAAACAACTCGAATGTTTGGGGGAGGATTTCATGCAAGAGTCGAATTCAAGATAAACGGAAGAACTTTGATCGTTCTTATCTGCGCGATTCTGTTCGGCCACTCTTTTTAGTGCTTTTTACTACTTGATAAACATTTCAAATAAACAAAAGAGCAATTTTTTTATTATGCTACGCGTAAAAATTTTTAATCATTAATTGAATCATTTTTCAGGAAAGTGATAGCATCCATTATATTTTAGACATGCCTTAATTAATATGTGTTTTTCATTTTGTTCTAGGTTAAATGTGTTAAATGTTAAATCAAATGTATTTGATTAAACGAAGGATAAATTAGTTTAATTTTTCGTCAGAATTTTACTCTGGAACGGGAATTTTCGAAAAATTGTCAATTCTATTCTAATTGAACAAAATGAAAAACAGCATGAAAATGAAAACATAATGAAACATAATGAAAATGAAAACATAATGAAAAACAGCAGAAAATGTTGAGCATGCGAATGGGTAAGGAATCCATATACAAATAAAGGAAAGAGGTTTGACTTCAAGGAAAAAAAACTTTGTTTTCGTTAAATTTTAATATGGGGAAAATGATTCACAAAATATAAAAAATATTATAAAATACATCTTTTAATATTTTAGATTTTTCCGATTAACATATTTTCAAAATTTCTGGGTACTGAAATTAGATCAGATTCTAGATATTTTTTTTTTATATTTCCAATGGCAAGGCAAGTACAAGAAGAATAAAAATCGAATAATATCAAAAATAACAAAGGAAAAAAATACAAAAGAATAAACGTCCAAAACATGTAAAGATGACCGAAGTCATTGCCTTAAGAGTTCTCTCGCACGCCAGTAAAGCGCTGTCTCCGAGTCGCCGTCAAGTACCGCACATCGTTGAAGGTGGTCTCTGTTCATTGGGTCTGTTGAACCACATAGGGGCCAGCCAGGGTTCGAAAAGATTTTAATGCGATGGAGATGTTCTGCTAGACAGTCATGGCTAGTCAGAAGTCGGAACTGGGCGACAGCATGCCGTCGCGGATTGCTGGGTATTGCTAAAAGATCTTCAACTCTCCAACGCTTTGACTTAATCCCATCTTGAATTTGTAACTTGTGGTTTTTAGTCATTATTTGTTTGATATAAAGAAAAAAGAACTGCCAGAAGCTGCAGACCACTTTGCCGTTACAAGAACGTTGCCCAGTGTGCACCAACGAGGAGGTGGGTCTACGCTGCACTCTAGACATATAATCGATATTGAAAGTGCTTCAAAAATCTGAATAACTGCATTTTTAAAGTTAAATGAATATATGGTGAGGTTCGTTGGTGTAATTTTATGGCGCAGGGGCCAGCTTTGGCCAAGCTGCTCCAAACGCCTCACAAAGTTAATAAAAATTCCAGATAAAATTAAAATTTATCAGAACATATCTTTCATATTGCATTCTACATATTCATGAGAACTATCTGCTGACATAGAAGCTGATTCTGATTGTGAAACAGATTTTATATCATGTGGTTTGTTAAATCTTTTCTTATTAAGCAAGAATTCTTTAGAATTAGGATGCAATTTGTCGACTTGCTTCGGTTGCCAGATTAAATGCTCTTTTGAATTTTGTATATTTTTTTCCAGACTGTTTTTTATTTTGCGAGACGAAATGCACTTGTTTATTGGGTTTAGCTTTGGCTGAGTCTTCTGAATACGAACAGTTGCAGAATCAAAAAAGGTGGAAGTAGACGGAAAAAATGTCAAATTAACTGACGAAGCAGTCGATTTTGGAGTGGAAAATGGCCGTTTGAGGGATGGATAGATAACTATCTATCCATCCCTCAAACGGCCATTTAGCATGCTAGAGTCAGTCATGATGGAAATGAATTGAGTTGGTTCAGCTATTGCATAAGGTGTAGGAGTTCATTTCAACATAAGAGAGATTAGGTTGTGATGCAATTTTGCGGGTTTCAGAATAAAGTAGGTTACGGGTAATTTTTATTTCCTGAATTTTCTTCTCTAATTGCCACTCAGGGCAAGATGTTGAGTTAATTGGATGTGGTAGAGGACTATTTATACACTTTAGTTCAGAGTAAAAATCGAAATATGTGCCAGAAGTTAGAAGTCAATTTTCACGACAAGAATTTTTGGCAATTTCATATAAAACAACGGCGTGGGTAAAGTCAAACAAGGCAGCTTAAAAAACTGGTTTTAATATGTTTTGGAAGCACGGTGCCCTAAAACTTTAAAATAAGATGTTTGTTAGCAATTAGTTTCAATCCTTTATTTATTGCAATACTGCTAATGGAATCAACACCCTGGTAATATACACTCATGTCTATAAATTAAGGATAATTCAGAATCACACAGAAATTGAACTCTAAAATAAGAATTTCACCTGAAGAATTATCACACACATCTTGAAGAAGAATATGCAAATTACATGAAACCACCAGATGGCGCGGATAGTACGTCACAATGACGAGAGTGTAAGAGAGGGGTATATAAGGAATGGTGACAAAAAAGTAAAATTGTTCACAAGCGCTTTAAAACCCTTTCAGTGCAATAACCGCATAGTTAGGGCACAAAGGAAGCATTTGGATGATTTTTTACGTGGTAGAATTATCGGACGACTGGAATGTGGACGTATCCAGCTGGAAGTATCCGAGGAACTTGGAATCGCCCAGATTGTCATCTCCAGGCTTTGGCAACGATTCCAAGATGATGGTAATATGAGTAGAAGTTACAGGTCACCTCCGAGTTACAACGCCGAATGAGGACCGGTATTTAGCAGTTACTGCCAAAAGAAACAGACGGAGCACAGCATCAGACCTGTCTCGTCAGCTCTCTTCAGCTACCGGTACGTACCGGTTCAAGGCAGACCGTGTACAGACGCTTAGGGCACATTGGTCTATATGCTCGTAGGCCTGTCAGATGTGTTCTACTTACCGCAACTCACTGTCGCCTGCGATTAACCCGGAGTAGAGAGCCTGCATTGTGGACACCGCAACAGTAGTCTGGTGTGATGTTTTCCGACGAGTCCAGGTTTAGTTTGCAGTCTGATTCTCGCCGGACTTTCATATGGAGAGCGCCAGGTACCCGTTACCAACAAGAGAACACCATTGAACGACACCGTTACGGTGGTGCAGGATGGCTCGTTTGGGGAGGAATTATTCTTGGTTCCAGAACTGACCTGCATGTTCAGAGTGTAACGATGACAGGCCACATCGATCGGGATGTCATTCTGGAACAACATGTATGTTTGTTTCGGGGCGCCATGGGTGCTGAATTTCTGTTTATGGATGACAACGCCCGTCCTCACCGTGCAAACATAGTAGACGAATGCCTTCAATTGGAGGATATCCCCCGTATGGATTGGCCAGCATACTCACCGGACTTGAATCCAATAGAGCATGTGTGGGATATGTTTGGCCGACGAATTGCAGCCCGTCAACCCCCTCCCACCTGTCAACCGGAACTTCGGAGGGCATTGCTTGATGAGTGGTGTAATATTCCCCAAGATCAGATTGATAATTTGATACTCAACATGCCTAGGCGTTGTAAGGCCTGTATTGCATCGTCCGGGAGACATACTCCATATTAACCAGCATACTAACCATATTATACTGTTTTTTGTAAATAGGTTCTTTTTTGAAATTTGCTCCAAGGAGTAGAAAGCGCAATTTTTATTAATTATGTCAAACATATAGCATCTTTTTTGCTCTTTACCTTTTGTTTAATAAATAGACTTTACAAATAAGTGAAATTTGTTTTGCTTCTGTCTCTTTCTTTGCCTGCACTTCATTATCCTTAATTTATGGACATGAGTGTAATTCGTCGTTTATTTCTTCCTCAGTAATACACAGTAGGCCGGGTTCAAATATAACGCCTTGGCAAAAGTTGAGAGACTTGTGTGCAAAGATTTCAATATTTATATCAAGAATTTTGTCGGCTAGAAAAAATTCTTTGATTGAGATAAACTTTCAATTTAAAAGCCAATATCCTGATATCGTTTTACTGACTTATCAATAACATGAAAGACTTATAGACTTTAAAGGGCCATATTTTTGAAGAGTCACCGTCAAAAATCTAGAATCTAGAAAAAGGCGTAACCCATTCAGCGGACTCCTCTGAGGTCGGTGAAGAATTGTCACAAGGAGAAGTTTCGGCAACAGAGGCTGGAAGTGGCAAAGTATGGCTTTCGCCATATTTTTTTTTGGCATAGTTTTTTGGAATCAATAAGTTGAAGAAAAAATTCGGTTTCCAGAACGTACCGCCCACAATGGAACCCCGCAAGGGAAAACAAATTCCTTTTTTAGTGGTGTCAGAGCCACTCCTTGGAAAGACCTCCACCATTAGCGAGATAATCAAGAAGTAATGCATCGATTGAATTCAAATCCAGAGACGAGGAATTAGTAATTGCCAATCGATTAACACATCTGGAGACCAAAGCGATGTGTTGACTGCATTCAATTCCTAGGATCATCTTTTCCTGGGACACGGGTCGCCAAGCACAGCAAACACAGCAAACACAATACTGACTTTGTTAGTCAAATCAAATATATCCGAAGAAAAAAAATTCAAAAAAAAAAAAAAAAAAACCCCGTTGTAATGAACAGCAAGAAATTGTGGAGTTGTTTTAGACTTTAAGCTAAAATCCTTAGCAATAATTACTCGTACCAAGGCAGACTGCATTAATCCGACTCCCAGAATTCCTCACACAAAAATACCACAATAAACCATTGAATAATATAACTAAAAGAATCCACAATAAACCTTACCACATATATACTAACAGGTTCGAAAGCCTTAAATGACATATAAATAATTGAAGAGGTAAAAACATACACATGAAATAAATTAAGTGCAAATTTCATGATTTTAAAATAAATAATATATTTTTATTATCATTTACAATTTGGGCAGATAAATATGTTATATAATTAATATTATGTTAGAACAAGTTATTTCTATTAATCATGAATCAGATATCTGAATAAGTATACATAATAAAGCAATAAAAAAAGTAAGAGTCTTAACATCTCAGAATAATGCTGTTCAATGGTTATCTAGCCCAAATCCTCTTCCAGTAATATATTGCCAGCAATATATTATCCAGTAATATGTTATATCCAGTAATATATTATAAAATATATTGTTTGTAACACATTTTATAAAAATATTCTTTTATGTGGTAAATAAGGTCCACATAGAAGGGTCCCATATAGAAAATGTGTAAATCCAAATCTCACGATATAGCTGGCAATTAGTTTTCAAAACAAGAAAAAATTGAATTGAAACAAACATTTCAAACATTTTATTTGCTTATGATTATTTCAAAATGTGCATTTAAAATGGTCTATCGCAGGCAAGTGCGCGGAATTTCTCGAGGAGAACTGGTTCAAAATCACTTTCGTCACTTGAAGATGCTATCTTGCATCTAATAAAATTCGTGTTAATTCTCTTATTGTATATTATCATGGAGATCCTTGGCCGCGTAGGCCACTAACTCCTTCATTGTAAAATGTTGAAACATAGCGGTGATCTCATGCCCTTTGAGTTAATAAGCAAAACAGATAATTAAATACCACAAAGGTCAAATTAGGAGAAAAAATAGCTTAGGAGAAAAGCGAACTTTTTTCATCCAGGCAGTTGTAAGGAATTAATTTAAAATATTTAGAACAGTGCGAGGTCTTTTGCTATGTTTGCGGGAAGAAATATCTTAAGCGTAATTTTGTAGGATATTTAATACAGGGTTGTTGATGTTTCGCATATCATTATAGAATTTAGTAAAAATTTTGTGAACAAATTGTCTTAAACTTGGAATCGAGAGAGCTCGTCTAATATCGTCATTACGAAAGTACCAGGGTGAATTCGTTAACATTCTGAGAGTTTTGTTCTCAAGCCTTTGAATAATTTCAAAATTTGTACGTGCAACAGAACTCCAAACTGGGCTTGCATAAGCTAATACTGGACCAAACACATAACAGAGATACACAAGAGAAGAGAGAGAGATACACAAGAGAGTACATAAGAGAGATATATTAGAATTTTGAGATTAAGAGGTAAAGCTGAATTTCTATTGATTAAAGGATAGAGAATTCTAAATTGAGTATTGAATTTATTTCTAAGGTTTTAGATATGCGATCTGTAGTTAAGTTTACTATCAAGAATAATTCTTAAGCACTTAGTTTCTTTAGACCAGGTGATATAAATTCGTGGTAATGTGATGATATAATATCTAGTAGGTCATCTGTTTTTAATTTGAATGCTATTTTGACAGTCATCTGTTGTTTTCTTTTTAAATTACACTTTTTAATTTATTTTTATTCATAATATGCATTTGATTGAATTTTTTTTTATATACACATAAAAAAAATCACACAAAAAAAGGATCCCATAAAAACCGATTTGAGTGTAAAACTGATTTTCAGCGCAGTTAACTAGTCGTGATTTGTTATCAGATCATTTATAAGCTCTCAGTAAGTGAGGACAAGAAGTAGAAATGGAATTATACGAACGGATATTAATAATATAAGTACAAAACATAGTTATGAAAGATGTCAAATGATTCATTGATGAGATGATTTGCCTTTTATTGCTTTTTTTAAATAAACGTTTATATGCTGTTAATAGGAATCAATTACGTACATGTAACAGTCAGCGAGGAATAATTTTAGCTAACTATTGATATGAAATGAAACAACCGAAACAGGACATTACATTTTTCGTTATTTGAATACTTGTTTTGTTAAACATATTTCTATATTACTTTTCCAACCTGGTTATTTTTAAAATTATCCTCTTTTTTTGTTATGAATTATGCTTTGAAAAATCTTTCTCGATGCAGATTATAGGAGACCGAGTTAACAACCATTTTTTTTCCTTATCGGAATACCGTCAAAATCAGTTCTATACAACCAGAGCTTTTAAGTATTTTGGCTGAAGAAAATAGGCAAGTTTTTTTTTTATCAGATTAATATAAAAAATGATAATAAAGTGAGTTATGGGATGATTAACACTTAAGAATGTTATAAATTTGTTATGAATTGAATGTTAAGAATTACGAGCACTTAATGTTATGCACAATCAAGATCTACAAGTAGTTAAATTCTGTTAACAATCAAAAATTTCCAATTAAAATAGTAAAGAAAAGTATCTAACCTCTAAAAGTATTGTTTTACACAAAGCAAATCATAATCATAAATTTACATTACACAAACTTGAAAATTTTTGAGTCCGTCACTTTAAGTCTATAAATAATGTTTTCCTTATCAGACACTGACGAGACAACAACTTTTAAAACTAATGTATTTTTCCGAGGAGTATTTACGTAACACTGTTTCGAAATTTGACCCGATTCTTCTTATGTACCTTCAAATGCAGTGAAGTTCCTGAAATTTAATAATAAAATAAACGTTTTTTTTAGTCTATCTACCCAGTTACTTTTTACTTTTGCTACACTTACGGTAAATAAAATGATTCTTTTATTAAAAAGATTTTATTTTAATGATAATTTTAGGTGAAGCTTATAAAAATTGAAATAAATAAAAACATTAAATAAAAAAATATGAATGTATAAATAAAAATAAATTGTTTTATCGTTGTCGGTTCACGTGAAGATGTGTTGAAAGTTCTGCAGTAGAAATGGAATTTTCACAACTTACTTTTTATAAGAAGGGCCTGAATGGCCGAGTGGCTAGCGCTCTGGCTCTCGGTACCACAGGTTTCGGGTTCGAGTCCCGGCGGTGCCATGGATGTTTGTAGTCCCGGTCCTAATAGGATCGTAGAGCGTTGCGGGGGCATTGTGACTCCGCGTCCGTGGCTTATCTTCAAGTTACACGCGCCCCCTGGGTAATGCAAAGTGAGTACGTCTGTGCAGCGCTTGCCTTAAGGCATCCAAGACCAAGCTGTCTAAGTATTTGCCAGCTGCATTAGAAAGACAAAAAGAAAAAAAAAACTTTTTATAAGAAATTTAATTGAAAAGTCGTCCTAAAACAATGATTGTGTGTATCATACTGATTATTAAGTATTAATTAGGCATATCTCGGTAGAACATTTTAACTCTGCATCAGCGTTGGGATAGTCAACAGTGGTAAAATTGTTTCCTAAAATCCACATTGCGTCCTGGCACGTGATATGTAACAGGTGGGCTGAAAAGTTCATAGGCTGACACATAGATGGCACTACTAGTATTAAATCCATATGATTTTTAGTTAGCCCTAACCTTCAAGAGACACGTGTATAAATTTGACAGCTGTTGCACTATTAGTATGTGAGTTACAGCCTTTTTAGTGAAATTATAGCATTTTTAGTGTTCATCACGTGCAGTCCACTCGGCTGACTGTCGACTGGACTCCGGTGTGAAATGATGGAGCCATGTTGCATCCATTGTCACATATCGACGCAAAAATTCGGGTTTATTACGATTGAACAGCTCCAATCACTGCTTAGAATCATCAATTTGTTGTTGTTTTTGGTCGATTGTGAGCTCGCGCGGCACCCACTTTGAACAGAGCTTTCGCATATCCAAATATTCTTTCCCGATATGTCCAACACGTTCCTTTGATATCTTTAGGGACTCAGCTATCTCAATCAACTTCACTATACGGTTATCAGAAATTGTTTTGTGGTTAATGTTTATGTTAATGTTTTCGTCGGTAACAGCCTCTTTGGGGCGTCCACTGCGTGCATCGTCCTCAGTGCTCATTTCGCCTCGTTTAAATTTAGCAAACCCCTTCTCTACGGTTGATTTTCCTGGTGCAAAGTCCGAATAATGTTTATCAAGCCAAGCCTTGGCTTCAATAGTATTCTTTTCGCCAAAAAGCAATGCTTTATTAAAGCACGAAATTCCTTTTTATCCATTTTTTCAAACTAACAAAAGTTGCTTCACTAAAAACGTTATAACTCACATACTAATAGTGCAAAAGCTGTCAAATTTATACACGTGTCTTTTGAAGGTTAGGGCTAACTAAAAATCATATGGATTTAGTACTAGTCGCGCCGTCTATGTGTCAGCCTACGAACATGTCAGCCCAACTGTTATATTGCAGAAGGAAGCAGTTATCCTGTGCAAATCAGACCACGTCAAACCACGCGCTGGCTAGTGATTAGGCACTGGCACTGGCACTGGCACTGGCACGACGCGAAAATGTTCAATTAAATTCTTCTTCTATGGGAAGGGGGGTTGAATACGTACAATGCAAAAGAATACAATTATTGCAAGAAAAAGAAAATGAACGGCAAGATAAGCAAACATATTCCGAGACTGTTAGGATTCACTTTTCTTGATGGCTATGCCAAAGAATTCATTTTTTTAGTTTATTTAACAAAATTATTAATTTCTACATAAAAAATTTCAAATTTATAGCAGAATAATTAATCAAATTAGAATCTTTATCAAAATACACATCTATTTGTTTGAATAAATATTATTCGAGATCTATCTTAATACACATAAATCTATTCCAAGACGGGAAACATAATGACATAGGTATTTTTTTACGTTTAAAAGGAAAGAATGCGAATAATTTTGTCTTTACTTTTAGTTCGAAATGATAAGAAGTTTTGTGGTAATATTAACTATAATTCGGGACGAAATTTCATTTTGCTCGTGTATCCACAAAGGCATTCTCCTCGACTTATTTTGAAAGGAGTATCTATTTTGATTTCTGATTAAATAATCTTAAAAGAGCAATCGAATATGTTATCTCTTATCACACCTTGCTCTACAGAACACTTACTAGCCGACATTTTGAATGGTACAAGATTCTTGATAACGGTTTTTTTCAGATGATTTGAATAGACGACTGCTCTAGTTTTGTACGTTTGCTTTTAGATGGCGCGAATTTGATATGCACTCAAATCTTTTTTATGCGGTTTTTATGTGCGATTTTCCATCAAATGCATATTATGAATAAAAATTAATAAAAAAATGTAATTTAAAAAGATAAAAACAGATGGTTGTCAAAATAAAATAATTAATGGCTCATCAGATATTATATTATCACTTTACCACGAATGTTATTAGATGCGCGGTAGTATCTTCAAGTGACGAAAGTGATTTTGAATCAGTTCTCTACGAGAAAATCAGCATACTTGACTACGATGAACGATACTTACTTATTTTTTTCCTTTTCTTTTATTTGATGAAATATTCATAAATCCTAGTATTTCATGTAAACCTGATCCCATTACTGGCATAACTGATAATTTTGTCTATGTAGCTATCACTATTAAATCTTTTATGATAACATCAATGTTCTCTAAACATAGATATAGAATTGAATTAATGCCAGTGAAAACACAAACTGCTGATGTATTGCATTCAAATACTCTGAGACCTTTTAAAAGAAGTCATTTACTTTTTTGGGGGATTCATCTCAAATAACAAAAGGCTTATTCATTTGTGTCATGGTAATTTAAAATGCTGCATTCCAGTTAAGCGAGAACAAAAAGATTTGATAGTCTTTTCATAGAAGTGGTATCCTTCGTAGAAAAGCGACTAATAACATTAGCAGACTCATGGGTACACGTCTCTCCGTTAGTTCAGATAAATCGAATCAGTACTTCTGATAAATAAACATCTTAAAATTTCCTGCCTAATTATATTTGTAAAGATACTTTAAAAGCTAAAATTTCCTAAAGTTTTTTCTGCTAAATAACTAGAAATTTAAAATTTTTTTTGTTTGATAAGTTATGTCGAAATATTTCTATAAATTTAGAAAAAAAAATGAAGGGAATTTTTCTATTGTGTATTATAGACTCTAAAATATTACATAATATGAGAGGCTTTAAAATGTACTCTTTCCCAAAAGTCTAGGCAAGCAAACTCGTTCACTCAAGGATTCACAATAACTAACCTTTGGCACCACAGACTTTAGATTCGAATCCTAACGATGGCATGGATGTTTGTGTTCGGAATCCACGTTAAACTGTAGGTCCCGGTCTATTTAGCCTAAAGTGTGCACAAAATGACAGTAGAGCTACAAACCTAGGATTTCTAAATTCATAAATTGACTCATTGTCGCTTGACCGCACACAACACGAAACCTAGATATATGTCCTAAATAAAAATAATTCACCATAAATAAAGGATAGAGTAGAACAAAAAAATTAAAAAAATGATGCGGCATAAAAAAATTAATAGAATACATCTTTCAATGTTTTGTTCAATTTTTATAGTAATCAATCCCAAAAGAAATTTGTCAAATAATCTATATTTACATATTTTTATAGTCATGATAAAAATTGCATTACCCAGAAACATCCACATCGATTTCTCTCGTCCTAATTTTAAAACGGAATATGTAGCGATAAAAAAAAACTTTACATAAATAGGAATTCTGCATCCGCACGTGAGTGACAAAAGCTCTTGGTTTTTTGTTTTTCAACCCCTAAATAAAAACAGAATGAACGGTTTTTATAATATTGAAATGATCCTTTTTTAAGAAACTAAAGTCGGATCCCTGTTTAAATCCAAATCTGAAAATCTTTCAAATGATTGCCTCTTATTTTTCAAACGTAAAATGTCTCTCGGCAATAGATGTAGAGATAAAGTCATTACATACTACTGTGCCCAAAAAGTACGACCAATTATTTTTTTTTCAAAAATTCTTTATTTATTCTTCCAAATTTATTTCATTGCCTTCAAAGTAACTCCTCCGGACACAATGCACTCATGCCAACTTTTTTTCCAATCCTCAATGCATGCTAAAAAGTCATCGGCAGGGATGACCTTCAAAGCACGCGGCAATTCATCTTGAATCTCTTCAATCGACTCAAAACGGTGTCCCCTGAGTGGTCTTTTAAGTTTAAGGAATAGCCAGAAGTCGCACGGTACTAAATCAGGGTAATACGGTGGTTGTGGAACGATATGGGTTTCATTTTTGGCGAAAAAGTCACGAAGAATCAATGCAGTGCGAGCTTGTGCATTCAGTGTTTTCGGTACCAATCTAGATTTGACACGTTTGAGGCCCAAAATGGAATTGATCGATCCTTTTGCAATCCCAACATTATCAGCAAGGTCTGTAATCGACGGTTGTACGGACAATTGTAAATCGACGGTTTGCAAGCGCCAAATTTTTAATTTTTTAGATGTGAGCTTCGTCCTTTGAGGTTGATGGTTGACCAGAGGGCTCTTCGTTTTCAACGCGTTCTCTGCCTTCTTTGAACTGTTTTTATCACTTGTAAACATTTCTTTCCAATATAGGAATGGTCACCGAATGCCTTCTGCAACATTCTATGCGTTTCCGGAAACAAAACTTAATGCAAGTTCTTTGCTTTAGACATTTAGACATTTCAAAAATCGCCGGAATCACTTTTAGGGCCAAGCGTAAAAAAAAAAAAAAAAAAAAAAAATTGAAATTCCATAACCCCTGGAATTTTTAATTGAAAATTTATCTTACTTTTTGGACACAGTAGTAAATAAGAATTCTGTATTCGCACTTAATTGACAAAAGCACTTATTTTCTGTTTTGCAATCCATAAGTCAAAATAGAATAAACGGTTTTTATAGAATTGAAATGATTTATTTTTATGAAACTCAAATTTCTTTGAATCCTTTACTCGAAATTTGAAAATCTTTCAAAAGATTACTTCTCATATTATTTTGCAAAATAGGTCGAGGTGGTTCATTAGATCTGTAGGATTACTCATTAGATCTATAAAAATATTTTGTCATTTAATTACTTAAGCATTTATTTAAAAAATACATTTAAAATCTTTTGTTATAAAAGATTGCTTTATTACTGCTTTTTGAGTGTCTTGATGGTAGTTTTATTCTGAACGCCAAAATTAAGAAATCAAAATAAGAGAACTTTCTCATAAATCTTTCTTTGGTCCCTATGGCTATCACAAATAGTAAATTGAAAAAAAAAAAACAATTATACTATAAATAAAAAGTTGATGTTTGTTTAATTGAAAACTAAGACTTATTTTTAACTTTTTTTAAGACTTCAATGAAACTATTTTAATTGAAAACTAAGATTTATTCATCAGAAATTAATCCAAGAAATTAAAATTCCTTCTTGTAATGTTTTTCTTCTTATTATTTCTGAAAATTGTGAAGTGAAGGAAACAAATGTTTGTAAATGATAAATCTTAGATTTAATTTTTAAATCAGCTAACACATCCATGACATTTTAAATTTGTTATTCAATGTTTGAGTTTTATAGACGATAAAAAAAGATGTTTTGTTTTAAATTGACATCTTTTCATAAAAATGATTCAATTCGAGTAGTAAAATTTGAAAGTTTCTTAGAATCAATGGTTTATTTGAATTTGTGCACTTGTAGATTTAGGATTGTGCTTTTTTACTTTCACTGAAAAAAATGTTAATGACTGCTTCCTCTAAAAAAGTCTTAGTTACATTAACAAATTAATAAAACGTAGTACTATAATGAATATAATTTTCACTGTAAACATTCCCGTTGATCTACATGTTTACGTGTAGTTCAAGTTTGACAGATCTCATGGCCTAAACTTAGTTCAAGTTTGAAATTATTTCGTTGGCTATTCAATCAAGAACTATTAGTACTCTAATGAGACAAGACCTTTGATTTTCTTATAAATATTTATGAGAAAGTTTTCGAATTAGTATTTGAGTTTTCTGTTTCTTACATGAAACGATCGTTGAAAGATTCGATCATTTTTTTATGTATAAGATAAGTACAAAGAGTATAAAGTATATATTTTTTTCGATAATTCGAATTTAATTGTACTAATCAATCGTATCATTGATTGTGTTAAGGTTACACGAACATTTCATCTTTAATAAATATACAGGTTAGTTTCGTATTAATCCGTCTGAAATGTTTCAGCAGATATTCCAATGAACTGAACATTATGAATTTCCAAATTGAACCAATTCTAGCATCAGTTACACACTCAATCTATATATTTTTATACTATATGACAATAAAAAAATTGACATTATAAACAAATGCAAATTAAACTTCTAAGAAAGCACAACTCGATAAGAAACAATTAAAGTATTGTATTTGAAGCAATACAAATCGAATGCATCAATTTATGAGGAGAGAAAAATGCAATCGTACTATCTTGATAAATAGAAAACTCAGTATTTAATATTAATATAGTCAAGATACATGCATGCTACTATTTTACATAATGTTTCAGAATTGATTCTGAAAGTTGAACTATCTTAAACTATATATATATTTTTAAAATAACATCTTCTCTACAAGTGAAAAATAATTCACAAATAATATCTTCACACACATCAATTTTTTACAAATAACTTCTTTCCATTAAAATTTTCTATCTATTAAAACCTTTCCATTAAATGTTTTATTTCCATCAATAATCAGTCTTGCACGTGTTGAGTGTTTTAACAAGTGTTAAGTGAAATACTAACATTTTGCATACATTATGCAATTTCTTAATAAATATTCTTCACCAGCAAAGTATTAAAATAAAACTAAAAAGACTTTTGTGAAATTATGTCCTTCAAAATTAGTCGTACTCTCTCAAATTAAAGAATGTAACTGAAGTAAAAATATAGCGAATTTAGTTTCCAAAAGTTTTATATTACTTGTGGAATTAAAAAAGTTTATGAAATCGAACTCTACATTTCGGTGCACTTTTTAATTTCGAAATATTTGTATCAAGGCATAAGGAAACGATTCATGTATCGTAAATCAAAAAATAAATATATAGTAATCTAATCAAATACATAAATTCTACATATTTTATTTATGAAAATCTTACAAAATTATTACAATTTTTTAAATAAAACTTTATTCAAGAGTTTACTTACCCGAGTATTAAATTTTAAGAATGAACCCAAAATCAAACACATTTTGAAAAGCAATTTTCTCATTTCTTCATTTTGTGTGCAAGGCAACTCAAATGAAGTTACCTTATCACGACATCCGATTCTGCTGACATTTTAGTGTAAAAAGAATGGAATAAATCCCGTCTCCAAAATCATTTATTTTTTCCCACTTGATACGGGTAGATATTTTCGCAGACGATAAATCATCTGAAACTGCAGAAATATTCTATTGTCTTGTCTTTCTCTTATAATACCAACAGACAATGTACTTTGCTCACTTCTGTCGCATTCTTTTTACAGGTTTTTCATTGTTTTCATTGCTTGGCCACAAAAATAGAATCCCTTGTAAAATTCCTTTATTTCTGCTATTGATATTGTTTTTTGATGGCATTTAAACAGCATCTTTTAAATGGCGGAGAGTTATGGCTTACTTTGTTGGAGATCTTTCTTTAACGAAATCTAATAATCTAAAATCCATGAAAAGAATTTAAATTATGTACTACTGTGCCCAAAAAGTAAGACCAATTATTATTTTTTTCAATAACTCTTTATTTATTCTTCCAAATTTATTTCATCGTTCAAATTAATCCCCTCCGGACACAATCCACTTATGCCAACTTTTTTTCCAATCCTCAACGCATGTTAAAAAATCATTGGCATAGCCTTCAAAGAGCGCGGCGATTCACGTTGAATCTCTTCAATCGACTCAAAACGATGTCCCTGGAGTGGGATTTTGTGGTTAGTTCATAGACAGAAGTTGTACAGTGTGAATACGGTGGTTGTGGAACGATATGGGTTTCATTTTTGGCGAAAAAGTCACGAAGAATCAATGCAGTGTGATCTGGCGCATTCAGTGTTTTCGGTACCAATCGAAATTTGACGCGTTTGAGGCCCAAAATGGAATTGATCGACCCTTTTGAAATTCCATCATTATCAGCTAGGTCTCCAATTGTAAATCGACGGTTTGCAAGAACCAAATCTTTAATTTTTTGGACGTGAGCTTCGTCGGTTGAGGTTGATGGTCGACGAGAGGGCTCTTCGGCTTCAACGCGTTCTCTGCCTTCTTTGAACTGTTTATACCACTTGTAAACATTTCTTTCCGATATAGGAATGATCACCGAATGCCTTCTGCAACATTCTATACATTCTCTCAAACAAAATTTAATGCAAGTTCTTTGTTCAATTAATTCAGACATTTCAAACATCGCCGGAATCAGTTTTAGAGTCTCACAAAGCCAAGCGGAACTCAAACACTAATGAATATTTTGACGTTAAATTTCACACAGATATCAAGGACAGTGCCAGCAACCTAAAAAAGGAAAAAAAATTGAAATTCTATAAGCCCCGGGAATTTTAAATTTAAAATTGGTCTTACTTGGACACAATAGCACACACACACACACAAACACACACACACACACACACAAACACACACACACACACACACACACACACACACATATATATATATTCGGTTTTTCTGAACTATAAGCTGGAGTTTTCGCCAATTTTTCAAAATGAATCCCGTGTGGTTCTATGTATCACACTTTAATTTTAAAATTTTTATTTACAGGCACTATATATATATATATATATATATATATATATATATATATATTTCATTTGAAAAATTGGCGGAAACTCCAGCTTATAGTTCAGAAAAAACAACACTTCTGGACTACTCGTCGCAGAACTCTGTCTCTACTCCTCCAAAAACCTCCCTTTAAGAAAATTCATAAAGAGGGAAGGGGCTGTCAGCTTCCCTCACTTCTCATTAGAGTAGACATTTCTAAGCTCATGGTCGATCACCAATTACGATGGAACAACTCATGGTGTAGTCCATATTCCATCTGTAATTATTTCGATCTGTGAAGGTCGCACAGACATTCGCTAATTTCATAAGTCTCATTATACAGGACACCAAATATCTGCTATCAGAATTGAGTGACAGGTTGTTCTCCTTAGTACAAAACACTTATTGCATGTAATATAACTACCAACAATACTGCTTGTCTGCTGTCAAATTTGAGTGATGGATTTGTTATTATGTACTTGTCAAAGAATATACATTCTTCTCTCCTGGGAATGAAATGCCAAAACTCATCCCGTGGGAAAAAACACTACAAGCTTCCCAAATGTACTATTTTAAATAACTTTTTAAATACAATTCTAAAAAAAAACATTATATTTTTTTTTATAACTTAAGCTCAATCAATTTTTTAAGTGCTCAGAATGACCAAGTTCTGAATTAGGGGGAAAAGATGTTAGTAGTTTAATGAACCTAATTATTCCTTAATTTTTTTAACTAAAATGCATTTTTATAAAATGCGAATAAGTATATTAAAAATATTTATATTAATTTTCTATTCGAATTTATTAAGTCTAATAATGATTTAATTTTCCTATTCCTGAAAATACAGAAATATTTTTTATAAATACATAATTAGCTTTTTTAAAAAACAGAAAATCTCAGTTAATTGTTGAAAAATTGTAACTTAAAAGTTAAAATTTAATGAAAACGAATTTAATTATATAAATATCGTTAATTTTTCGAACACGTGCCATCGCGTCTCCCTCTCATCTCATCGACTCTATTGGTGCCTCTGTGAGGCAACTGTTGAATGAGGGAAAGATCGTTTACGATCTATTGATGCAGCATGATTTACTGGACTTGGTTTAGAATTCTAAATCAAGGGTATAAGCAACAACAACAACAACATAAAAGAGGATCCATAATAATTTTTTTTTTAAATTTGGAAACTATTACCTAGTTGACATTTTATTGAATATATCATAAACCCTTCATAATAATTTAAAAAATTTAAATCATAGAGGAGGACGATACCAGAAAGCCAACAGCATACAAATTTTTTCATGTTGTAATTCAACTTTTTTTTTTCATTATGGAATTTACTATTTCTAAAAATATCCACTGAATTTTCATTAAATGTTCGTCTTCTGTAAAGAAAAAAAAATTCTTTAGACTGGGGAAAGATTTTAGCAATAACAAAATTAATTACAACGCAATGAATGCAAATTTCATTTAACATCGAAAAAAAAAAATCATCCCTGATCATGGATAATATTTATTATATTCAGATGATATCTTTCTTTTTAGCAGTGATAAACTCTTGAAAAAGTTGTTGGTAATCTTCAAATTAAAATTCATAAAATCACTCAATGTTGGAAATTTACTCTTCAGCCTAAAAAATGTGAAGGGGTGAATATTTTAAATAAAAGCAACAGCCATCTCTACATTTGCAAATTTACAATATCCATATCCCTTGAAAACAACACACGCGTAATTTAGGCATCATCGTCTCTTATAATCTCTCTTTCCAACAGCACTGCCTATGTCTTAAAAAGAAAGTTGTTTAAAAGTTGAATGCACTCAAGACAATTGCGGCCAGTTCCTGGGGTTGCCGGTCCTGGCATTTAATTCAAATAATAAATTCCGTAGCTCATAGTTTACTGGAATACTACTGTGCCCAAAAAGTAAGACCAATGTTCAATTTAAAATTATCGGGGCTTATGGAATTTCAAATTTTTATTCTTTTTTAGGTTGCTGGCACTGTCTTTGACATCTGTGTGAAATTTGACGACAAAATATTCATTAGTGTTTCAGTTACGCTTGACTTTGAGAGATGTTAAAAGTGATTTCGGCGATTTTTGAAAGGTCTGAATTAATTGAGAAAAGAAACTCGCATTAAATTTTGTTTGCGGAATGAATATACGTGTGCGGAAACGTATAGAATGTTGCAGAACGCATTCGGTGAGCAATGTTTACAAGTAGTATAAACAATTCAAAGAAGGCAGTGAACTCGTTGAAGACGAAGAGCCCTCTGATCGACCATCAACCTCAACCGATGAAGCTCACGTCCAAAAAATTAAAGAATTTTACAGATAAAAGTCGATTTACAGATCGAAGCAGTCGATTTACAGACAAAAGCAACGGAACAGTGGATAGGTGGCAAACATGCTCAGGATTTCAATAATTTAGATAGTATTAAACTTACTCATATATTTCTTCCTACTCATGGAAAAGAAGACATTTTTCTATCCAGGTTTCATACAAAGGCATATCTTTCTAATTCTAAACTCCCTAGATTTGGCCTCACTTCATTATTATTATGCCCTATCTGCCAAACTCCGGAAATATTTGAACACATGTTTCAATGCATGAACGATGTAGAGTCAAAAAAACAAACTACAAAGTGCTTTCGGATAAAACGTTTTTTCTTACTCTTGAATATTTGATATGTCAGAGGATACTTATTATAAAACAACTATACTTCAATTTCTACGAAAAGTCTCGTTACTCTATAAGCTATGGGGTACTCCTTTTTCTTTCTGGGGATTATTACTTTCTAATCACTTTTATTTCAAGTACTAGTTCTACTTTATATTTTCTAATCATCGTTCAATTGTTAAAATATTATGGCCTATTTGATCTGCAGTTTTATCTATTTCTTTCTTTTTCAAATTTATCCATCTTATTTATTTTCTTTTGGCTGCCGGAAAGTGTGTGCAATGATTCTCTTCTTTTAAAATTGAATTTGTAATCCATCATAAGCAATGAAATCAAAAATTTCAAGTTTTAGAGTGGCTCCTTTATAGTTGTTTAATTTTCACCTTTATCAACTTTTTTTTATCTCTTGTATTTTAACAGCATTTTGATATATTGAGATAAAGCAGCATCACCTAGGGCAGCTAGCATCTCGAAGAGTCCTGTTTTTGGAAATGTGGTTGGTTTACATTTTGTTTATATAATATTATTATTTTTTATTCAGGTGATCTTATTCGAAATGAATATGGAAAGCCATTCATTAAAGCATCAGTCTTAAATAGGATATAATGAAGCATTATTGCTGATTTTTCATTAGCTTATTTATTTTAACTAAGTAAGCATTTATTTGTATAAATGTAATAAATTATGAATCTCATAGATACTTTCAATTATATAAAATTTATTTGTACAATTTATACTGCACAATCAGGCACACAAATTAGGCTAAAATTTATTTAATTTAATTGGCATCATTCTTTAACAAGCCTTTCATATTCAATTTATTTTAAAATAAAGAAAATGAATTTTCAATTACAGTGGCTGCCAAAATTGAATATACATAATTCTCGTGTCAATTTTTTGCAAAACAAAAATATTAAATTTTCTTTTGTGGATAATGTATATGGGATCAAATAAAATATGCCTTATAATGTTAGAGTGGCTAAGTTTTTAGGTTAAAAAACAAAATAATCCATTATTTTTATAGCTTAATTTTTGCATTAAGTTACAATAAAAGTCATGAAACTGAATATACATGATGTGAAATCTGAGTATAAAATGCCTATAAAAAGGAAAAAATATTTTGTTACATATCTTTTTATGTTTTAAATACATGGCAAGAACTTGACATTTCATGTTGTTTCACTGGATATTTTTTACTATTCTACATGTATTCTTTTTCTTTTTTCATATTCTTTGCCCCTAATATCATGTTTTAAAACTGATTAATTTAAGACTCAAATTTTCAATCACATTGAAATTTAGAGTTAGAGGAGAATTGTACGAATGTATTTTACAGTTATTAACAATTATAATTAACAATTTTAACAGGCTGTGCAGGAAATATAATTTTCTTTTTAGAGTAATCTTTGAATTATTTTTGGAAAAGCACACTTTTCTTTTGTTCTACTAGTAGATGCAATAATTTTTTTAGTCTTAGTATGTTTTGTTGCTCCTTGAATGATTCTTCTCAAATTAACATCTGCATTTATTTGTAGTGTGCTTAAATATTATTCTGGATAATTTTTAAGTGCATCCATGGTTGTTGTATTTTTATTTTGTTATTCTGTTAAATCTTCAGAGAAAAGACTGATTTATATTAATGTGAGTGTTTATTTCTCCCTTCAAACAGGGCATCTACCATTTTTAAGTAATATGTATAGTAAAAAAACATATTTCTTCATAGCTCTTTTATGTATTAAGAAAATAACAGGAAAGAACATGTAAAAATGAATAGTTATAAGAATTATATATCTTTTGGAAATATTAATTTGCCTACCATTGATGTGGATTTCAAATACAAATGAAATTCTTAGCTGGCTTGACTTGAAATTCACTTTAGCATTCCTTTAAAAACTGCGACTTTCATTTGCGATTGTTTACTCGTCCACAACTTATTTATTAAAAAAAGGAACATTTTAGCAGGAGCATTAGTACTAGGAAGACATTAAATATATTCAATAATTTAATATATTCAATTATGTAAAAACTCATATGATTCAAATTACTGGTTTTAAAGTGTTTGAACAATTCCATCTAACCACTTTCATAAGAAACATTCAAAGAGTTCTGATCATTCGCTTTTTACAGTATAATGTTGTTAGAAATAAATTATTACATATGATATACTTCTTTATATTGGTTTCAATTAATTAATCTGTTTTTAATCAATACACGCATTATACTTTGAATTTCTCCCCGTATAGGAATTTTGGTTAACTTTCCATTCAAATTTCTAATTCTTCAAATATTCCACTGCTCCGAATATATTATTTTGTAGAACTCAACAGCTGTAGTTTTCATTTATTTATTGTTAACATCACTGCAGTCCTTTGCTTGAATTTTAATTTAATGTGCAAGCTTCTGAGTGTTTTGTATATGTAAGAAATATGATGTCTACTAACATCCTACTAAGTGTTATCAAGTTTTTTTTTATTATTATTATTATTTTTTTTTAGTTGTTAGTTGTTATATTACTGAAAATGGGACATTTTGGGTGTTCCAAAGCTCTGCATGGGGACTATGGGATTAACTACCTTAAAACAGGATGGTTCTGTACCAAATTAGGATAGAACTAAGCAGCTGTTGCTTGGCAGCTCATCACATCATGTATATTTAATTTTGGGAACTGCTGTCTATGCATAAACATTTATCAATAATAGGTTTGTTTTCTTCTAGGTAAATATGACTTGGAAAAAATACTATATATTTACATTCATCACTATCCTTTGAATTTAAAAGCAAGAAAGTATTCATTAATTCTTATTTTGTAAAATTATTTTTTGTCTCAACTTTTAAAATGCCATTTTTATATCAATATTTTGAGCATAATATATCTATATGTAGTTTATTAAAAGTTAAAATGGAACATTTTTTAGCTTCATAATGAAAAATTACTTCCATTTCATGTAAAATGAAGTATTCAACAACATTTAAAATTACTCTGTAGTTAAAGCCTGTTCATATTGGCCAGTATCTTATTTTGCACTGATGGGTTAAAACAAGGGAAAAAGTTAGTTGAACAATTTGAAAGTTGTCCAGAAAATATTGATTATGCAACCTCTCATCTTTGAATAAAAGAGAAAGTACCCAGTGATTTTTTTATTTATTGGTCAAGATTACCACTTTTTTAATTTTAATGCTATTAAATGGAATTTTTTTTTTTTTTGTTAACATGATACATAATTAGCAATTTGTTTCAACAATTCTGAACACATCTGAATTCAACTACTATGATTTGTGTACTAAAAATCAGACTTCTCTGGATATCTTTTTGTGAGTTAAAAGAATTTCAATAACTGATGTTAGGTCATATATTATTCTGTATGAGGAAAATCTGAACTTTATAATGCATCATTATTAATTTTTTTAAAGAAATAACTTAGTAACCGAAGTATACAATAAAAATTATTTTAAACAATAGAAAGTATTGTTAATAACCAAAAATATACTGAATATTTGGATCAAATAAAATTTGCCCTAAATCTCATTACAATAAATACTAAAGCATTATTGAACCTAATGATACTTAGTAAATCTTAACCACAGCCATTCAATCCTTAGCTAAGTGCCATCGTTGAATGAATGGGGCCTAACATTAATTTAAAAATCTCTTGAGTCATTAAAATTATTTGTATATCATTTTTTCTGCTTAAATTTAATTACATCAAAATATATAAAACAATGAAATTTTTGTTTTATTTAGATACCATTTATATTTCCTATCTTTATTTTATAACATGCTTCTTATTTCAGTGAATAAAACTGACTTAATCATGTAAAAAAATTTGTGCTTCAAAAGATATCAAAGATTATTATTCAATGACATTTTTGCAAATTACTTATGCATATCCTAGATTGTGCATTTTTATTAATTTTTCATCTTAATAATTATCATTAAATAAGTAATATATTATGTGTAGCAAACAAAAGTTGTTTTGTTTCTTTTAATGTAGCCCTAAGTTGAACATCCCTGATCACAACTTTATGATTATTAAAAAAATAATAATTGTTAGATGATAAATGGTTTTAACTGTTCATGTATCTATATGTACATGGGATCACTTTATATTTTAGTTAATTTAGACATTAAAAAAATAATTTCATTATCTGTATTTTTTAAGAATGCTTCTTTTTATGATTGACTTTACATTATTCAGAAAAAATATGTGAATATGGTAGCTTGATTTGCAGTCTTTAAATAGTATACTTATATATAGTTTGTAATAATATAGTAGTTAAATAATATACTTGATTTGCAGTAGTTTATCTATTGTAATTGTTTTTTTAACTAACAAAGGAAAAGACAAGTGAACTAACTCAAACCATTTGCAGTCTTTAACCACACCTAAAGCATAGCTAATTAAAATGAAAAGTTAAATATGTTTGTTCATCAGGATACTGCAAGAAAGTTCATGGCAGAAGTTTCTTCAAAATTGTTTATTTCATCTGATCAACTGACATACCTGAACTTTCATTCTAAGCTAAGATATGTTAAAACTCTGAAAGAAAATTCTGTCCAAGTATGTTTGGTATAATGGAAGTTTATCCAAAATTTGCCTTGGAAGTGCTATGTAGTCGTCTTTCTTTTTTATTTTTATGTAGGCTTTATAGTGGCTGTTTTGGGTTCTTCAAATTTTTAAATGTTTTTTTTTCCCATTTTTCTTAAATGCTTAGGCAGGGGAGTGACAGAATCAGGTAATTAGGGAAAAGTCAAGAAATTTTAACTGGAAAAAGCAGGGAAATTCGTAAAAATATCTAGAAAATTGGGGAAAGTTGCTGATGAGACCGAAGCCTAATGTCGCCAAATTAAAAATCATAGCAATAGCAACCCGGGACAGCTTTCTTTCAAAGTTATAGTTATTTTTTTGAAATTTTATTATAAGAAAAGTGATAATCTGATGAATGTGACTAACAGCAACCCTAAAGAAACCTGCGAAAAGATCGGTTTTCGCTCTATTTTCATTCACACAGTTCTTATCAATGTTTATTATTTTTGAACGTCATGAATAACATATTTTATGACTTATGCTATCTTTGGATTCAAGATAGATCCATTATTTTGTTAAATTTTCCAGTTTTGTTTTTCTAATAAAATTTTTTAGGATGATAAATTTATTTTTAAAAAATTAAATTTTATTAAAATATATTATTTTTTTTTATTAAAACATTTAAAATGTTTTTAATAATGTATTATGTACACATACAGGGATTCTGAGCAGGAGAAAGCCAGGAAACGGACATAATTAGTAGCCCATATATCAGAGAGTTTTTTTTTTTCATAGCCTGTAGAAAAAAAATACCTGCAGCTGTAGTTAGACTTCACAAATTCGTTTGTTTTAGATTTCTGATCAGAAATCAATCATTCTGTTCAGGAGTACTTGATTGCTTCGGCCTAATATTGTTTGACTTTTTATGTATTGTGCTCGATCTAGGTAATTAACTATTACAAATTAAACATTAAAGAAGTATTTAAGTAAATTCATTATTTATAAAATGTAAAAACAAACTATATTATATTTTTCTAGATTTGCAAAATGTTTTCCTTATAGATTAAGTAATTAAATTTATTCATACTAGATTTTTTAAATAACTAATTTATTATAAACTTGGAAAAAATGTTTTTAAAATTATCAACTAGCTAAGATATTATGTTTTTCATGCATAAAAATTGTCTTGTATCATTCACTTTTCTTTCTTTATAGGAATTTCATCTTACTCTTGACTTATCTACGGAAATAATTTTGCTTTTATCTTAGCTTATATTGATTTCTGAAACATTTTTTTATTTAAATTTTGAATTCTATCATTTTTTGGTTATGTAGAACAATTTAAATTTTGTAGTGATTAATTTGATTTATAATTTATACAGGGTAGGACTACCAAGTGGCTCCAAACTGTAGCATGCCACCAATTTAGAGAAATAGCTGCTGAAAGTAGTCATTTTAAACAGTGTTTTATGTTAACAGCTCTATAGTGAGTGGTTAAAGGTGAGCATATTTTAAATTTCATGAATCTGAATAAACAGCCCCAGTTTATTATTATTTATTTATTTTGAAGGAATTTAACTTTTCAAATAAGTTTTAATTTAATTGCTAAAATTTAGAGTTCTCCTAAATTAGATAAGAACGTAAGCAATTATACAATTTTTTTATGATGTACCTAAAATTTTCTCACATGCTTAAAAAATAGTATTAAATATACTTAAAAATAAAACCTGATAAAAAGTAAATGGGAATTTCCAAAACCAGTGAGAAAAATTAGGTGTCATGCCAACATTTAAGAGAAATTGCTGGACTTTACTTTTCTAAACTTTCTAAAAGGAAAGAAGACCTTAATATTTAGTTAAATAAATTATAATAGTTTATTCTAAATTATTTTAAATAAAGCAAAAATTGTTGTTAAGTAAACTAAAAAAAAGTATCGTGTAACAATATTTTTTTTAACAGGTATGGATCTTACATAAAGAGCAAAAGGAATTTGTATTAAAATTCGAAAACTGTAAATACTAAGCATGTGAATTTTACAGTATTGGTAAGAATGTTTAATGCTTCTTTTAGTATGGCAAGCTGCTTTTGTTTCATTCATTATATTATTTATTTTAAGTATTAAAAATATTGTAAAATATATTACTAATCTGAATTTGAAAGAATAATTTTATATGCGAACACTTTTGTATTTCCATAGGATTGCTTATTAATATATATTTCCTTTTTATAGAACATTTTTGTTGAGAAAGAAATCTTTGTATTTTTTGCTGATTATTTTCATATTATATTTATTTATTTTCAAAATTCAAGGCATACCTTAACATGCTTAGCATTCAAATTTCCATGTCAGAAATACTAAAAATTTTCTTTATTTTGATAAATCTTTTAATTTGTAGTGCTATTTGCATCGCTATCACTATTTGAAAGTTATGTGAAAATCTTGCTTCTTATTTAAATTAACCTTTTATTCTTTGTAATGAAATGTATGAAATTTATATTTAGGATAATATTGAGATTTAATGAGTGATTATCAAAAAGACAATGCAAATTCCATATTTAAATTCATTCATCTTCTTTAAGTTAGGTAACAGATCAATTCAATGTACATTGTTTTAAAAATTTTGAATGTTCACACACACACACTTGTGAGGATGATAGTGTATTTAATATGTATGTGATTATGGGACTTAATGTTATACATATATATTTGTAGCAGTACAGGAGCTGCTGCAATTTGTAGTATCAAACCAAGTAAATTCTTCAGGAAATTGAAAAGTCATGAGTCTTTTTACTTAGTTTATTAAAATAATAATTAAGATAATAAAGAGTTTGAAACTACTTTGGGAAATGATGGAAAAGTATAAAGTCACATCTACTATCTGTGAATGTCTCAACAAATAAAATTATAAACATCACTAAAAGGGATGTTGATAATATTTTGCATAGGAGAGAAAGAGCTGAGAGTCACAGGGTAGTGATAAATTATGGAAGTACAGCGGCTAGAAGTGGCTATTACTAGAAAATGTTGAACTAAGTTTAATAGGTAGTGTAGCAACCAAATTCGTTAGTTATAGATCAGAAAAGGCAATATGGGTCTATTTCATATATGTAAATTTAGTATATATAATGACATTTAATGTTTACATGACAAACACAATATATCTATCAATTCTAAAATCAAAGGAAAACTGACAAGAAAGGAACTAAAAACATGACTATTTTGCACAAAGAAAGCTACAACAGTATTCACTACATGCAAATTATCATGTGCATTCACAATACAAAAACCATGAAGTGCCTCATATTAAGACCTCTCAAAAATAAATCGAGAAAGAAATTGTTCAAGATGTGAAGTGCTCATAAATTGCATCAGAGAAATTAAAAATTATGTGGCAAATACGAAAATGAAAAGGATGAATGACTATAAATGCATTAGCAGATAAAAAATGAATACAAATATTCAGTAACGATTTGAAACGTGTTGTCTAGAAAATCCATAAACCCCAAAAGAAATTAATTATAACATCCTGAGGATATGTTTATCCAGGAATGCATATATATATATATAGGATATTCAGGATATTATAAACCGGCATTTCTGGTTGCTGGATGTAGATCAAAAACACATCTAGCGACTCATTCTGATAACATTCAGTTAACAGAATAACCTCTTAGAGTTGGTAAGGTATAGGACAAAAGAAAAAAAAAAAAAAAACATGTGACAGTATAGCTTACTTTATATAGCAAAAATTGTATTGTGACAGAACCTCATGACTGCTTATAATAATATGGCCATTAACCAAGTAATTGGGTGACAGGCTACACTCAATAATTTGTATATGTGGAGTATTTTAATGAGCTGATTTAGTCTCTGCTACAGGGATTCTTGATAATTAGCAGCATGAGAAAGTGAAATGGTGGTTTGATGAAGTGATTTACTATTTCTTTGGAGAAATATGAATGAAAACATGCAAAGTTTGGAGAATTTGTGGAAATCGTAAACTAAGAGAAAAATTATAGCAGATAAAAAATGAATACAAGTATACAGTAACGATGGGAAACATGTTGTCTGGGAAATCCATCAACCCCCAAAGAAATTAATTATAACATCCTGATGATAGGTTCATCAAGGAATGCATCATGCTATACACTTTATTTCTCAACACATAATAATATGTATAATATTATTAATATAATAATAACACATAATAATATATATAACACAAGTGTGTTGGGAATTAACATGTGTAGTGTTGATGTTATTTGGGCAGCTGGATTGTAATTGGACGAGGTTGGGTTGATATTTGAGTCACAGATTTGGGAACACACAGCTTTATTTACACATATAATTAAGGATAGACAATATTTAACACATTTGAAGATATACAATTAAGACAATTACGTACGCATTGGATGCATGAAATGTACTTCCTCTCGGGGGTGAGAGTCTGTAGGCCAACTTATACACAGATTGCATCAAATATATTTCCTATCAGGATGAGAGTTTGTAAACTAATCGTCTCTGAACTGTTGTGCTGTATGTCTTGGTGGAGAGTCTCGAGGCCTACTGACCATTTCTCCTGAATGCCACAAGAGCATTCTTGCAGTGCGTAGGAGGAAGCACGGTTACACATATTAAAAACAATAGTTTAAAAAAGTATTCTTGAGTTCTTTTCTTTGTTGCTGTTTAAAAGTAGTGTTGTTAGATGGAATTAAATTTAAGCAAGTGATTATGATGTCATGTATTTTGATATTGGAGTTCCCGTGTGTAAGTCGATAGTGAAGTGGAATTCTTTTCTTTTGTCAAAAATATTGATTCGGAAGAATTATGAATGTTAATGATATCAACAAAATCAGCTGAAAGATTATTTGTGTTAGTGTTTTTTAAATTCAACTATTAGATAAATATTATGGCAATTTTATGAAAATTATGATTATAGAAAATAATTATTTAATAGCATGTTTGTGAATCAGACAATAATTTTTTCAAACTATTGTAAGTAAAATTAGCTAGTATTGAGGAATATTTTGTGGAATATGTTGAGTTTTATTGTAAAGATTCTCATTATTGAAAATGCAGAGATTACAGAGTTTTATCCAATATTCGAAGTTAACTTTTAGAATTTTTTGGTAGTTTGGTAAAAGGAATTTAAAGTATCTTGGAGGCTTTTAAGAGGAATGGTGGTAAAAAAAAAAATCCTTAATTTCAACATATTTATAGAAGAGTTATAAGGTAACACAGGTGATGAAGTGTTAGGGTATCTGAGTTTTGTGAAATTTCTGATATATTGTTACATAATCAAATTTGATGAAGTGGTTACAGATTGTAAAGAATTTATTAAACTATGTTATTTTTTACTGACCACATTAACAGATCTTTTGATAGATTTGTATGATAAAGAATTATTGAATTCTGTGTTTAGTAATCTGAAGTAATATAGTTTATAGACATGTAAACTATATTACTTCAGATTGATAAAGACATATTTATTAGTCTTTATCAATGGATGTAATGATAAAATTTGCTTGCAAATTTTTCCTGCTCTCATAAATTAAATGTAGTTATTGAAGGTAGAGGACCTAGAAGATTAAAATCGACTAAGAATGCAACTTTTGGGTTATAAGTCTTCCATTTTCATTCGATGAATAATTAAATCAATTTGAGTGGAGGAGGAAGCTGATGTTTCCAAGCATAATGTGTCTGTTGTTTAATATTTTTCGAGAGTTTAAATATTAAGTTTGAAAGTCGGTCCGAATTTTGTTCTCCTAGTAAGAATGTCTCTTGTTCAAGTCATCAACAATTTTAATGTCACTGGTGACAATATGATCAGAGTCTGTGTCAAAGAATGAAGAAAATATTTTATTTTTGCAGTTGTATGTGATTTTTTTTCTGAAAGAGGATGGCTTTACAATTTAAATTATAATTATAAACTTTCCTTCCAAACGATGTTCAATGTGAATGTTTTTTCTAAGTATGTATTGGCTATGATAAATGGTTTTCTTGTTATCATTCAAAATGGTTTTAAGAGGAATTTTATAAATACAGGGTGCTGTGAGTCAAAAGAAAAATAAATTAAATTGGAGAGCTTGGTGGTGGTAAATGTACTAGTTCTTTGTTTGATAAGGCTGTAAATTAGGATTTTAAAGTAAAAATTTTTGTGTCATAAATTTTAACAAAATTAAAGAAATTTTTGCATTCTTCATTTTTAAAGAGAAAATATAATTTTTAATAATTTCCAAGATAAATTGGCATTAAAAGATTTCTCTAGTGTCTTTAAATTTATAATGAAATAAACAAAACATTTGACGATTTTAGTATTGGGTTTAGTTTTAACAGTTCCTACAATATTCTATTATTTTTTTCCTGAGTGTTATTGAAATATGAATGAGTGCCAGTGGATTTAGTCTATTGTCTATTTTTGAAGAGATCATTAAATCCATATGGTATGATTGTTTTAAAGGTTATCATTCATATATTTTTTTTTAGAATTTATTTTCATTCTATTCTATTCTATTATTTTTTCATATATTTTCTTTCTCGTTTGTCATACTGTCAAGTTTGGTCGTCCTTTTTAATGTGTCTGTGCTGGTTCACTTTAATATTTAAAGGGTTGTTTGTTGTCCTATGTATTTTATGTTGTAAAGAGGACATTCAAGGAGAATTTTTAAATTTTAGAGTAGTATTAATGTTGATGGAAGAATTGAATTTCTTGAATGAAATGGACAAAGGCAACCAATCAGGTAATGATAACTGCACCCTGAAGTAGTACAGCTTTGATAGTAATTGTTATATAGAGATGTATAACGTTTATGTATGTGTATATATATGTATACATACAGAAAGCCCAGAAGTTGCTGTAATGTAGTCGAAAACATAGATTTAACCAATAATTGAAAAGTCATGAGTCATAATTTATTCATATGAAAATTAAGGATTTTAAAGACTTGGGGTCCAGTCCAGAATGCTATGGCATAAGGAAAAAATAGCATATCCAAGCATTTGGCAGTTAGAGGGAAGGGTTATTAAATATATATATATTTAAAAGTGTTTTGGATAGCATATTGCAGAGCGTGGAAAATGAATACAGGGATATAGTCCAAGAACAGTAATATTAAATCGGGGATTCATTTAAGAAAATAAAAAAATCTGTTATGATTAAAGTGAACCATAAGGTTAGTGGAGGTTAATCATATCTGAATTAGTTAACTGTAGGTCTGGAAATTAAGTAAAGGAAAAACTGGTGTTATTGCATATACATATGATCGGAATTTTCGTAGCACTTACTACTTTTCAATATATGTATATATTATATAAATATTTTTCTGTGTAATAATTATTTTGTGTGATTGATATATTTAATTAAAATATTTTAACAATTATAACATTATTTCATTTGATATAGAGTAATATTTTATTTTTAATTCAATTATATGTTTTTACTCATTATAATAAATAATTTCCAATGTAAAATAAACATGAAACTTCAATTTCCCCTGAATAATTTCTTTTACTCATACTAAAAGTGAAATACTTAATTTTATTATACTTCTTTATATGAATTACTTAAAAAACAATTTTCTTTTTTTCCAAATTAATCTTTTCAAGTTTATTAAAAAATATTATCATTTAGGAAACCCCCATGTATTGGAATATGAATCACTGCTCTGTGATCTTTTTCATGGGCTTTTATGGCAATAAAATTACTGACTTTATTGCCAAAATGAAAATGTGACTGTTTTTTTCGTTTACAATATTTAAAATTCAAGAGGAATTTTATATCAGTTTCTTGCAGTCATTTAAGGATACACGTAGGCTCAATGAAAGCATTTATGATTTTTTTTTCTTGTTGTTTACTTTTGCCTATTGATTAGAACCATTGTATTAGGATCCTTGTTTTACACTGAAGTTGTTTTCTGATGCTCTGCATTGGAAAACGTACTAAACTAGTGGGACAGTATGCAGACGACCAGGACAAGGTCTCCCGAGGGCTACAACGGCCAATGAATTGTTCCTTTCAGCTATGCGCCAGAGGACGCCTACAGCCACTCAATTGTCTAGGGGCCTCGCGGCTGCTACAGGAACATCAATTTCGAGTAAGACAGTTTCCAGGAGACCCCATGAAAGAGGGCTGTATGCCAGGAAGCTCGCTATTTGCATCCCTCTCACTCCCTCCCACGAAAGAGCGCGTGCGGAATGGTGCAGACAACATCAAAATTGGACACATCTTCAATGGGCTAATGTTCTCTTCACCGATGAGTCCAGATTCTGTCTACAACCTGATTCTGGACGGTTATTGATTTGGAGGGAACCTGGAACCCGATACCATCCTAGCAACATTATCGAAAGGGACCATTATGCTGGTGGAGGAGTCATGGTTTGGGCAGGGATCATGCAAGATACCCGCACACCGCTCCATGTGTTTGACAATGGTTCCGTGAATGCCCAGAGGTACAGACAGGAGGTCCTAGAGCCCTATGTGCGTCTTTTCAGGGGCGCTGTTGGCCCTGAGTTCATTTTTATGGACGACAATGCGCGACCACATAGGGCTCTCATGGTTAATGAGTATCTGGAAAGCGAGGATATTTAACGAATGGATTGGCCAGCCAAATCCCCTGACCTGAATCCTATTGAACATGCTTGGGATGCTCTTGGGAGAGTTATTGCGATGCGCCAACCTTCCCCCAGAACCATTCTGGAGTTAAAAATTGCTCTGGTGGAAGAATGGGAGGGTCTTTCACAAGCCCTCCTTAACTCCCTTATTAATAGCATGCATACTCGTTGTGCATGCTGTCTGTCTGTCAGGGGTGACCATACACCATACTAGAGGCAACACACACTGTACAAGCCTCACTTTTATTGCCATCTTTTATCCTTAAGTTCAGACTACATTGGATTTATTGGCAATAGGTCATGCCAGTGAATGGCACTTTCATTTTTGTTTTTGCATACTTTATTATCATGGAATAAGTTATATCCATATCAAATTTCATTTATTTATATTCAGTATTTTTTGGGATATTTGGGAAAATGTCTTCCATCTCTTAATTTTGTCCACCAGTGTATATGTAAACATACTATTCATACAGTTATAAAATATTGGAAAGATAATGTTTGACACTTTTAAATAAATCTTAGAGAAAGTATTCCTTTTAATTTGTTTTATGAAATATAAATTATATAAACAGCAATCTGAAATTAAATATTAATGAAGTGTTGAAGAAAATATTAGTTTAAAAATAAAAAGGATTGATTTCATGTCTTAATATGTACTTTACCAAGAATAAAATATGGTGGAAAATTAATCTGTTTTTTTCCACCTTTTGTATGCAACTTGGGACGATTGTCATAACATAGAAAATTTATATTTGTTAAAAATATATGTACTAGAGTAACTATTTACTATAAACTGCAATGCAAATATTATTACTTGTGTAGGAGTGGTGTTAGCTTGGCTCTTATGCAAATAAAATGCATATATGAAATATGGTAAACTAAAACTGTTAAATGTTCTAAAGTAATTTTTTTATTTCATTTCTTGTTACAAAATTATTCAAAAACATAGGAATAAAGCTGTTACTCACAAGAAATGTTTATTCTATCAATCAGTTTTGCAAAGAAAATAAGCTGTTACATGCTGTTGCAATATTGAGATTTCAGTGTCTCCTTGAAATTTAAAAGTGGACATATCTTTTCATCAGCTTTATATATTTTATATTAGAAAGATATCCATAGGTGGCATTTTGTTAGATATAATTGGTGTGCATCTCAATTTAGAATTTTCAAACATGATGTTATTTTGCATTAAGGAAATGGAAATTTTGATTGAAAATTATATTAATGCCAAGCATGTTTTTTTTTAATGATAAAATGAATTATTCCTTTTGGCTTAAGCTTTTTTCAAGACTTGAAAAGTATATTATTTTTAAAAATTTTCATTGTATGTTATTATTTAGCTACTGAATTTGTTGTTGAATATAAATTTAAATTTGAATATGTTGTTGAAATATACTTGTTTACCAATATTTGATTTAAGATAATATGAAAATCTAAAAGGGGACCTTGTTATGTATAACTAAAAAATTTAAAAAATTTTACTATTCATTTGAGCCATGCATAAAAAAAAAAAATTGATATTGTATCTGATCAGTAGATAGAATACTATTATGAGACATATAAAGAAATGGTAAAGTCTATAAATTTCAAACATCGTTAAATTTTTAAAGAGAAGTTGTATAAAAGAATACATTAATTTTATTGAGTATAAAAAAATAAGTCAGAATTGCATAATATTTTATGAGAAACTTTTAGGTCTATACACAACTACATTAATAAACATAAATAACTGTTAATTTAATAATTATTTAAAAATCAATGCAATGGGAATAAATTTACTTGAATTATTGCTTAAAGGCACAACTTGTTATTTTCTTATGCAACTTAAAATAATAGGCATTCTAAATTTGCTTTTAACAATAATGTCTTGGATCGATTGATTTGCAAAATTACTCAAAGTAATTTGGAGCTAGTAAAATGGATGAGGGGGAAAAAAATGTTATATACTGTCTTCTAAGAATTTCATATTAATTTATAACTCACCTAAAGCCCTTTTACTAAGCTATAGAGACAGCACACATTTGAATAAAATCTAATGCAAAATATAAAAAGCTAAACATTCAAAATTAAAGTTACATTCTTCAAGGTAAATTACCGTTTTTCTGTATAGAAAAATACCATTAGAACATGTTTAATGCATATAATTTAGTTCAAACTTGCTCTTATAAATTTTATTGTGTGAATTTGTTACTCTGCTTACTCATGTCACTCCTAATGCCACTTATCGGGGTTATGGAGACTAATAAACATTAGATAAATGTTAATTTCGTCCTGGTACTCGAAAACCTAACATGCATGCCTTCTTTATCCCCCCTCCTCAGAAAATGTTAAATTTTCCTTGTAATTATTTTCTTTGTATTGTTTTATGGGTTTTTATGTAATGTCCAATTAAATATCAAAATCACTCCATTGATTAATTATTTGGTTCATGTTTCCCTGTAAATTGTCGTCCAAGTTAGTTCAGTTGGTGGAGCACAATACTCTAAATATCAGAATCAGGGATTCGAACCCCACAATGCGCCCCAATTTGTGCAGCATGACTTAATTAACTAATCATCAGTTTTCTAATCAAATGTTCATAAGTTTCCATAACTTGGATAAGTGGCTTTAGAAGAGTGCTATATCCTCATTTTACTTATAATTATAACTATATTTTTATAGGTAGTCTATAACAGCAACATTTTTACCACACATACTCACTGATCAATTATTTTTTACAGCTTGTCATTGTCCGAATTGCTTCAGTCAACAATTATCCTTTCAAGGTATTTACCTTCATCTTAAAGACTGCTTTTTATCTTCAATGAGATTAAAAAAGCTTTTAATACTGTACTTATCTTAGCATTCTCTTTTGTAATATCAAAATTCAATGTATTTGTTTGATATTGATGGAAGTAAATAATTATGGAATGTTTGTGCTGTTGATATTTAAATATTAAAAAATAAGTTGCATTGAAATATAAAAAATAAAAATCTTCACTAAATTATTCTCATGTTACTAAGGTTAAATTTAGTATAAAAAATTCACTTGAAATTTCGCTACCTTGGCATGCAAAAAGTCAATATATCACACTTCAGTATTTGCCCCCCCATATATTTAGATATTTTAAGATTTGAAATTGTGACTATATCAGTTAAATTAGTAGAAATACTTAAATTATTACAATCAACTTGTACATTGTATTATGTATTTGCTTGTGAAGGTTGAAAGAATGATCATATTTTTATATAAATAAATCATAAAATATTAAATCATATATAAATTCTAATCTTATCTGTATATTTGATATATAAATTATTATATGCTTTATATATATTTTCTTGAAGTATGCTTCCTTATATAAGAAGCCACTAAAGTAAATAAAATTCTTAACTTCTAAACTCAATTTTTCATATCAGGTAAATGTTTGATGAATGTTCTAGTACACAGGACGAATTGTAACAAAAAAACTTATTCTGTCATCTATGTTTTGAACTTAAAACTGTATATGCGTTATATTAGTAGCCCTTTTCACAATTTATTTATGATATACGATATACATCTTATGCTGATAGCGTAAAGTATGTTAAACATTGGATTAAAAATTTCCCCAAAATAAAAATGGATTGAATTATATTCAGCTTCATCGTTTCTAAAGATCATTATAAATTATGCAGCAATTTTTCAGGACATTGAAATTATGTAGAAGACTAAGAAAATAGCTACATAAAAAATGTTTTGCATGGAATATTTTTTTTCAGAAAATTTATTTTTAATTATTTTTTTTAATGTGATTAAAATAATATAAAATACTTCTGTGATTCTCATCATATTTTATTGAAGCCTTATATCTACATCTTTATATATGTGTTCTATCATGCATTATTTTTCATGTATTACAGTTATTTTAAAATTTTTTTCTTTTACTTACCCTAATATATGTTTAAAACTGTTTAAAGATTATTTAAATTTTTTCTCAAAATGTATCCATGATCTATCCATCTTTAAAAAATAAGTCAAATTTGTAGGATGGTTTTTCTTAAGCAGGCGGTTTAAGATTTTAAAATAAATCTGAACATTAATATATTGCAGATGGCTGGTTTGTTTATATTTTTTTTTAATATAAAATTAAATTCTCATTAAATTAGTGATCATGGCTAATGTTGGTGTAATTTATATTATATATTTTTGGTAATTATTTTTAATCTTCTAGCATGCTTCAGTGGATCATTTGGGATAAAACTATGACTAAACAAATATTTCATAAGAAAAAAATACAGGGTAGTTATAATTAAAGTGATCCTGTTCAGACCCTTCTAGAACCTGTTCTACTTAACGGATTTTGATTAAACTTATTATATACGGTATATGGACTATGGGGAAAAGATTTCTGCAGTAATAATAATTAAACAAAATAGTTCAAATTTTGACACCAGGGGGAATTGTGGGGCCTAAAGAAGGACCAAAAATTTATTCAAGTACAGAATATGCTCAATGTGGGCTCCATTGACATCAATTACCTGTTACCTTTATAGAGCGTGTTCAAGGGTAGAGAGTAGAAACTATCGAGGAATTTCGGCAACATTGCGTGTAATGCTGGATTTCAATTCAGATAATGTCCTAATTCCTCCTCCATAAACACGATCTTTTAAGAATCCATACAACCAGAAATCTCAGGAATTTAAGTCGGGTGAACGAGGAGGCCAGGCATCCGAAAAAGCTCTGGATATTACACGATTCTCGCCAAAGTTAGCACTAAGCAGTTCTTTGACTTGACGCCCAATGTGAGGAGTTGCTCCATCTTTCATGAAGATAGTGGTCTGTAAACATTGCCGTTAATGTACAGCAAGAATGACCTGTTGTCGAAGGAGTTCACTGTAACGTACACTCGTGACAAAGCAGGTTTTAAGACCTTGAGGAGTCGAAGTTTCAAAGAAAACGGTCCGAGGATAAAATCAGCAGTAAATCCAGACCATGCAGTCACCTAATAAGAATGCAGTGGTTGTTGGAGCAGGACATTAGAAGGTGAAGCACCCCATATGCGGCGGTTTTAATTATTCACAGCTCCATCTGCCCCTCATCTGGCCATAGAATTTTCAAATGCCATGCGTCATCAACTTCCATTCTTGCCAAAAATTTGCAAACAAATTCATAGCATGTTTGGTGGTCTTGAAGTTGCAGCATTTGCACCACGTGGATCTTATACGGATACTATTTTAAAATGGATCGCAGAATTTTTCGTACTGTCGACCACGGAATCGCTGGACATTCGCTGGCACCGGCTGAACAATAGCTGTAAGTGGAGGTTCTTTCAACCACAGCAGTAGCGACTTCTTCGTAGTTTCATTCGCAAGTCGTTTCCGCCTTCTTCCTGGCAGCACACTCGAGTCTCCAGTCTCTTCAAATTTCATAACCACCTTCAAACCATTCTTCGACGTGGGTCCTTTTCGCAATCCCTTTTAACGACAATATTCATACAGTGCAGCTAAGCTATTGCTACAGTTCTGATAAAATAGTTTTACCAATAAAGCTCGATCGTTCATCTGTAAGGAAATGATTAACGATGTCAAAGGCACGCAGAATGATTTTCTGGCTCTGACTGCAAATCTCTTAATAGGTTTGACTAATTTACATAAGGAATTTTTGAAAATTATCCCCGGTGGTCAAAATTAGAACTTTTATTATTATTATTATTGCAGAAATCTTTTCCCCATGGCCCATATACTGTATATACTAAGTTTCATCAAAATCCGTTAGGCAGAATGGATTCTAGAGGGGTCTGAATAGGGTCACTTGAATTATAACCATCCTGTACTAGTATATAATATTTTGTTAACATGTGAATTTTATTAATTGCTCCAAAGTGGCTATTTTTGATTTTTTTTAAACCTCTGAAGACTTAGTCTTCAGAGCTAAAAAATTCAATAATGAAGAATTAAATGATATAGTATAAATAAAAAATATATATCTTAAATTTGATATCACATTTAATTTTTATGAGAGATGTGTTTTGATCATGCTGATTTTTACTAAGTTTTATATTTGATAATAGTTCATATCCCCCCCCTTTTTTTATTGGTTTCAATAACATTTAAAAGGTACAGATTTTTAAATTGTATAATTTTATATTCCATATAATTGCATAACATTGAAATCGTTTTTTAATGTGTGCAAGCAAATAATAGAAATATTTATAATGATAAAAAAAAGAATATAATTGTCTTCTGTATGTGTAATTGTTTTCAGGGCTTGTTCTTTTTGCATGAATGCTTAATCATGCATTAATTATGATTACTGAATTAAAAACGATCTCTGCAAGCATATATAAACATACATGGGAATTATAGAATATCAAGATTATACACTGCGTAAAAAAAATAGGACAGTGTTTTTTTGCCAATTAATATCTCTTATTTTCTCCTAACTACCAGATATTTATGCAGATTTAGTTTAATGACCCTTTTTTTCATTTTAGGCAAAAATTAAACATCTACCACTAATATTAATAATAAGATTAGTATATATAATTTCCGATGCGTAAAAAAAGTAGAAGGACACTTGCTAATATATTTAATTTAGTGAGTTGTTCTTTAGTTAAATAGTGATTTTGTACTTTGTTTTATACTTTTCTGTCAAAAAAATCTAATTTGTTTAAAAGTTACGCTGTTTCTCCGTTCTGAGAAATGCCTAAAGGAATACCTTTGAACGATTTTCAAAAAGGCCAAATTTCCGCATATCAAAATGATGATAAAGGTGTCAGAGAGATTGCTCGATTGTTGCAGATGAGCCCCAATACAGTTTCAAACTTTATCAGAAATCCTTATAAAAATGGAAAGAAAAAGAAGACTGGTAGACCGAAAAAGTTAACACCACGTGATGAAAAAAAACTTGTTCGTGTGCTTAAGAAGAACAAAGGAAGTGTTTCAAAGGCAAGAAATCAAGCAGGACTTAATCATGTGACGAAACAAACAGTTTACAACTATATTAAAAGATCTAAAAAATTCATTTTCAAAAAACGGAAACATCATCCTAAATGGACACAAGCTCACATTGATAACCATTTAGCGTGGGCTAAGGAGCACATGTCCTGGACTGCAGAATGGACTTCTGTGATATTTTCCGATGAAAAGAAATTTAACTTAGACGGTCCAGACTGATATCAGCACTACTGGCATTGTCTGGGGAATGAAGACGAATACTATTCAACACGACAAATGGAAGGAGGGAGTTTAATGGTTTGGTTGGCTGTTGGATACGGAGGAAGGACAAGTCTAGTTTTCTTAAATGGTAGGCAAAAACATAGAGACTACATTCAAGTGCTGAATTCCGAGCTTCTTCCTTATGGCTCTGACTTGGGGAGTGAAGAATGGAAGTTTCAGCAAGACGGAGCTTCCCTTCACACCGCGACTGGAGTCAAAAATTGGTTCCTAACAAATAATGTGGATGTTTTACCATGGCCAGCCAAAAGTCCTGTTCTTAATATAGTGGAAAACATCTGGGCAATGCTAGTTCGTCGAGTTTATGCTGATGGAAGGCAATTTGATTCGCTAACTCAGCTTCGAGACGCATTGAATGACTCGTGGGACAATTTTTGTCAAACAGAAGTTCAATCTCTATACAATTCACTTCCAAACAGAATATTTGAAGTTATAAAGGCCAATGGGAAGAACATTCCTTATTAAAATCACTATTTTTTCATTCATTATAATGCTGTCCTTCTACTTTTTTTACAAAATTTCAAAAAAGAGAAACTATTTTTGTTGCCATTAATATTTTATGTTTGAATATCATAATTCTGATGTTAAAATTGTATTTTTAAAATATTTGTAAAATGTTTCTAATAAAAAATTTTAGTAAAAATAAAATATTATACGGTTACTGTTACAAAATCAAGTGTCCTTCTACTTTTTTTACGTAGTATATGTTGGTTGCATAATGAATTTCAAAAATTCACAAAATTCATTTTTAAAAGCAACACTAATGATAATTTTTTTTAACCTTATAGATGTTGCTATTGTTTGTTTACAGAACTTTGAACTCCTTATATTTTATTGGAAAGCCAAAATCTATGATTTAGCTTCTTACTTCATGCCTTTGTGCTATCAAAACCATTTTTTTTTCCTTCTAATATTTGTATTTCAAATTTTTTTATCATTCAAGTATTGTAAAAACGCAGAAGGCACTTTATAATTTGTTTATTCTTCTTATCTACTAAATTCTTTTAAGTAAATAAGAACTTAATTTCCAAATATTTTTTTTAAAATTAATTTTCATAGTCATATGTAGCATTATTCATTTATGTTATGTTACTTTTTTCATTAGTTTTTCACATTTTCTGGAATTTATTCACTTGTTTTATTAATGCAGGGTGGCGAAAGAACCAGGGAATTTTATCGATCTGGAAAAGTCAGGAAAATTCATACAAATATCTAAATATTAGTTAAAATTGCTGACGTCAGCATTTTATGGCAAGCATGCTCGTCATCTGCGATTTTGTAGCCAAGCATACTGGGCAACTGCTCATTTTACGGTAACCTTACGTTCGGTTTTTTATGATCGGCTATTCAGTTTATGATTAATTTCATTTTTCAACGTGAATTTGACTCGTGTGTGTGTTAGCTTTTATTTGTGTTCAACTTGTGGCCATTGTGCGTGTGCTTTGCTTAATTGCTTAAGCCAATTTAGGAAAATAAGGACTTTAATATTTTATTAATTATTTGATTATTATTGAAGGGAATTTGTCGTTTACCATTTTGTGATGTTTTGCTATTTCTTTTTGCGAGTTTTTTTTTTTTTAAACAAGACAATTGTTAAAATAAATCATGAAATCCGTCTTAATAATCTTAAATTATTTCGTGCAAACTTTTTTTTATTATCTGTATTTATTTTAGTAAGAGTGGCTATCTTGTAATAATTCAGGGGTTTACTATAATATAGTGTTTTAATAGATTTTTTAGGAAGTTCTTTCTATTTTTTAAAAATTAAATTTTATAAAAATATATTATTTTTTACATATTCAATAAACGGTAAAAGTGTTTTTAAAAATATATACTGTACACATACAGTGATTCTGAGTAGGGAAAAAGCCAGGAATATAATATAATTAATAGCCTTTAAGTCAGGGAAATGTAAGTTTAGTCAAGATATTTATTTTCGTAGTTTCTGTAGCCATCCTGTAATATGACATATTTATACGTTATAAATACTCAGTAACCTGCTTTAGATAGCTTTTCTATTTTTTAATTTGATATACAAAAAAACTAATTTCTATATATTATTAAACCAAGTATTTGTTCGTCTTTTTGTACTTTCTCTCAATTAATTATAATGTTACTAACAAGTACATAGTTATAAATTATAAAGTTTTTATTATATCTTTTATAATTAAATAAAAACTGAAAATTTTGATAGTAAGTAACTGATAAAATGGGAGTGATGAATATAACTTCTAAATTAAATATTTTAACTACTAAGAAATTTAGTTGTAAAATTATAGTGTATATATAATTTCATTCAAGTTTATAATTTGATTATTTAAAAAAAAATGCCAATATGCATTGTTGTTAAAAGCACGATTTCGATTTATATTTTCATATGTGAGATTTGATGTTCCGAAATATTTTATTTATTATTGAAGCTGAGCAGCACCTAATATGGGGCAAAATTAAATTTTTTTTTTTTTTAGTTTATATTCATTGTAACTTAAAAACAAATGTTGATAAGTACTGTTTTTTTAAATCCATGTTTTAGCATTCTAACCAAAAATTAACCGAAGTTCCAATTACTTATTTTTGAATTAACTAAAAAAAGTGAAGAAAAATGGCAATTTTAAAACTATGAATTAAAGATTTGTCTGCTTTGAATTGTATTTCACTAAAGACAAAAATATGTTAAATAAGTTAGATTTTATATTGCATTATTTAATATTGTTATTAATTTTTATTATAGTTAACCTTTTGCAGGAAACAGCTCTGCATTGTTGTAAATATCAACAGATATTTAGAATATATACATTACATTATATGATAATTTTGAAAATGAAATATATTTTAATAAACACGAATAAGGATTTTGTTTAGAATCTTATTTTAGTTTAATTGGTCCATATTTAGATATATTAATTAAGTAGTTTATTTTAAATTTGAAAAAAAAAGATAAGTTTAACAATGTCCCAATAATTAGTGATTTTTTTATATAAATATATTTACAGTACTCAATTATTTTTCCTGAATTGAGATCAATAAAATATAATAAACAACATATTGTATAAAAACAATTTTCTTTTATTACAGAATTAAATATTTTTAAACAAAGAATAAGCTTTTTTTTCTTACCTGAGATAAAGTTTTTCTAAACTTTCTCTATAATTTATTTTAAGTATATTCATTAGGATTTGGTTATTATTTAATTGTGAAAGTATAGCTTCAAATGTATAATAATAAGGCAATGGATCGTAGTAACTTTTTAACGGTACTTTGGCACTTAATTATGACAGGCAGGGACAAACTGCAATCATCCGTTTGCTCAGTGGACACCTCAGTACTATGACTTTCTCAGATGGTTTGAAAGCTTTCGACCCTTGCACCAAGTGCTTCTCTGAGCAGGCTTCACCATCTCGCATCTTGGCGTGCCTGGGGCTCAGATGTCAGGATCTCCTTGACTTTCTTGGACTTTCTTCGGGTATTTGGATTCATGGACCTAGTCTAGCCCCGCTGGACTTTGGGGATAGGCGAAGAAGAAGAATTTTTTAATGGGGTGTAAGCCTTTCTTTAAACAACCCATTAAGCTGTCTGTTCCCACTTCCAAGATATTCACTTCTTTATTGAGATTGCTCAATAAAGAAGTAAGACGAGACATCCAGGAATTGGGAAAGTGGCGATAACAGCTACATGCCTGTTGTTTACTTTGCATTTTTCAAGAGGAGAAGAAAACAATTGTGGTATCTTATAAATTCCCACTTTCACATTTTTTTCTGATTGTATAAAACTGTTTTTGCTGTTGCACTTTCTTATTGAATAATGAATTGCATTCAGGTTATTGTTTTCGCTTTAATATAATTTTTTTCTTTTCTGCATTCAACTAGCTGAACATTTTCAATATATATTCATATTTATTTTTTTCTCTTCAAGAGAATAAATATACCACAATATAAGATTTCAAACTAAAAACTGTGTTTCCTTAGCAATGCATATATTAAAAGATCCCTTAAGATTATTAAAGGATGCAAAATAATTTGAAGACTGAGAACCTCTGAGCGAATTTTATGAATATGTTTTTACACATTTTAATATAATATTCATAGATGTATACTTACAATCATTGGAAACTAAATTGCGAACGAGACATTTTTTGATTAAACATATTTAATTTATTGTATTATTTAAAACATTCCTATTGTTTACAAACACTTAAAGCATTCCTACTGTTAATTCTACACTGTTATTATCGTGTGTTGGCCAGAGCTTGTTTCATCAATTTTATTGATATCCTACCCTTATCAATGATCATTAAGTTATGAATAATCTTATGTCTTAAAAGTCCCATTATAGATTTGATAAAAGAGACTTATCAGCCATTCAAGTAGATGTACTTGATAGTTTTCGATGCATTCTTTCTGAGTGCAGTTTATATTCTGGCTGCAATACAGTTGAAAGAAAAATGCCTAGTATGAAATAATATATATTTCAAGGAATAACAAAATATTCACAGTATCTGCAATACTGTAATATATATTGTATTTCAATTTCTATTACTCGATTGCTCTTTTATTATTTTTATTTATTCAGCAAAATCCACAATATCTGCATCTTTACTCAAAATAGATATGGCTTCTCTATTTATTTAACCTAAACAAGTCACTTACTAACAGTCATACAATTCTTACGTTATATCTTTCAAAATAAAGTTTGTTTTCTATAATCGTATTGCAAATAACACTTACTTTACTGGAATCCCAGATTCGCCACAATAAAGTAAATTTTCTTCACAAAAATCAAGATTGGTTTGTCGCTCTACGGGCATCTTGTGCAGACGTTAGGCTAAACAGACCGGGACCTACAGTTTAAAGTGGATTCCGAACCACTACAAACATCCATGGCACCGCCGGGACTCGAACCCGAAACCTGTGGTACCGAGCCCCAGAGCGCTAGCCACTCGGTCATTCAGGCCCCGATAAAAAAATCAAGAAGCTAGCAATCATTTCTTTTAAAACACAATAACAGCCATCTTTATTTTTCATAGAATTACAATGTTGCCAATTTCGCTTAACTAAACATTTCAAAATAAACGTAGCCATTCACTTAAATTTTTGAATTACACGTGCAAATATAACATGACTTCTGTGGCAATGGCATTGAATGCATCAGCATATCTTCTATGAGTGTTCATACTGGTTTATAAGCTGTAACTTGTTTTTCCTCAATTTGATTTTGTTCGAATTTTTACATAACCGCGATTCATATGTTACGACTGTCCCATGGCAGGTAATTAATGCATTATAAAAGCATTTGCTATATACTACTGTGCCCAAAAAGTAAAACCAATTTTTAATTTAAATTTCCCGGGCATATGGAATTTCAATGTTTTTTTCTTTTTTAGGTTATTGGCACAGTCCTTGACATTTGTGGGAAATTTGACGTCAAAATATTCATTAGTGTTTGAGTTACGCTTGACTATGAGACGCTAAAAGTGATTTCGGCGATTTTTGAAAGGTCTGAATTAATTGAGCAAAGAAACTTGCATTAAATTTTGTTTGCGGAATAAATATTCATGTGCGGAAACGTATAGAATGTTGCAGAAGTCATTCGGTGAGCAATGTTTACAAGTAATATAAACAATTCAAAGAAGGCAGAAAACGCGTTGAAGACGAACAGCGCTCTGGTCGACCATCAACCTCAACCGACGAGACTCACGTTCAAAAAATTAAAGATTTGGTGTTTGAAAACCGTCAATTTACAATTAGAGACCTTGCTGATGATGTTGGAATTTCAAAAGGATCGGTCAATTTCATTTTGGACTTCTAGATTGGTACCGAAAACACTGAAATTTTTGGAAAAACATCGTCGCGTTAAAGTGTGTGAAACAATGATTTCTGATTATCAGGACAAGTTGAAATGCAACATAACTGGAGATGAGACCTGGATTTATGCTTACGACCCGGAAACAACCGATCAATCGAGCGAATATCTTGACAAAGGTAAAGCAAGACTGAAATGAGCACGCCAAAGTCACTCAAAAATCAAGGTCATGTTGACTGTTTTCTTCGATTACCGTGGTGTGGTGCATTCTGAATTCCTTCCGCTGGGCCAAACTGTCAACAAGGAATATTATTTGAGTGTTATGCGTCGGTTGCTTGAAGCTATTCGCAAAAAGAGGCCACATTTATGGAAAGAAAATTCTTGGTTTTTGCATCACGATAATGCACTTGGGCCTCAAACGCGTCAAATCTTGATTGGTACCGAAAACACTGAATGCGCCAGCTCACACTGCATTGACTCTTCGTGACATTTTCGCCAAAACTGAAACCCATATCGTTCCACAACTGATTTTGCTGATTCTGAAAAGTTTAGTCATCATTATTCCAATTTGAGTTTTAATGTAATTTTAAAACAAAATTAATATATTTGATATGAAAAGCTCATGGAAATATTTCGTGGATATCATAATTATTAAGGTTACAAGTTCGAATCCATAACTATCAACTAAAGTTCCATAGTTTTTTTACATCACTTTTTTGGCTTCATTCTTTATTATGAGTGCAAAGTTTTTTTAATTTCTCTTCCGATTCAATTTATCGGGATTTGTAAAATAGGATTCGGGTATCTGTAGCAAAGCCTCTCATCTTTCTCATCCATATATCTACATTCAGAGAGGCATTAGTGTGTTTTTTAAATTAAAATCTATATATATATTACTCAAATCTTGTTTGATCAATAGATGGATCGTATGTGATTCAGATCTCGATGAATTTACTATCTCTAATACAGCGGTTCTCAAAGTTAGCACTTAGCAAAGCTACCATTATTTTGCTTCCTAAACAATATCTGGATGAGCCCTGTGGTATTCCAGAAAAGTATTTCCTGGATATAAATAGAGCTATTTTTTTTCTTGTCAGTTTTCTCCTTCAAAGACAGCTTTGATTGCAAACAACTAACCTTTCAGGTTTCTTCTTTCTTCACATAAAAATCGCCAAACAGCAATAATGCGTCAAAGGTTTCCAAGAAACTTGGAGCTACCAAGCATGTGCGCCATCGGCGATTTTGTAGTCAAGAATGCTTGGCAACTCGGATCATTACTCCTTTTACAGCATCCTGACTTTTTGTGACAAATTTATGATTGATCTCATTTTTAAATGTGCCTTTGTCTAGTGTATATGTTTTTACTTGTGATCTTCTTGTACCGTGCTGTTTGCTTAAGTCAATTTAGAAAAATGAAGCTTATTATGTATTAAACTTAAATTCATTTATTAAGCGTAGTTTCTCAATTTTTTAGCATCTGCTTTGATTGTTATTTGTTACTTATACATTTGTTATTTATGTATCTAATTAATGAAAATTAAGTATAATGAATTATTATTTATATATGCTTGTGTATTAAGCCGAAATTATTTAAACAAGTATTTTTTAGCATATGCATTGATGTATACTTTAATTAGTTATTTGTGTGTTCAATTCCTAATTCTGCTCTTAAATTGGGCTTATGTGTACGTGAGGAAAAAAAGCACAATTCATTGGAACGGTGTCGTCTTTAAAAAATCACATTTCGGAAGAATTGCTTTTGCCATTTCGTGACGTTTTGCTATATCTTTTTCTTAAAGAAGAATGCAATTGTTAAAATAAAGCATGTAAATCTCTCTTAATAAAATTAGTTTAAATAAATAACTGATCTGTATTTATTTTAGTAAGAGTGGTTATCTTGTAATAATCCTTGGGTTTTCTATAATACACTGTTTTAATAATTTTTTTTAGGATGATCATTCGATTTTTTTAAAATTAAATTTCATAATATATTTTTGATATTAAATAACATAATTTCATATTAAATAATTTTTCACTAAATAAGTGTTTTTAATAACATATATTTTACACATACAGTGATTTTGAGTTGGGGGAAAGCCAGGAAACTAATATGATTGGTTGTCGTAAGTCAGGGAAATGTATTTAAGTTTAGTCAGGGAATTTTTTTTCACAGTTTTGCCACCCTGTGTTCTAATGTCCTGAAGAATAATGTAAAAAAAAAAAATTTTATTACAATTTTTCAACCAAATTTTGTTCTGCATTGGTTAATTCAAGATCAATGAATTCTAAAAAAAATCCATGCTGGTCATAAAAATGAAAACTATGCAACATTTTCTTCCAGGGCTTTTCTGACTATGAAGCCTGCTGGACATAACTAGGTTTTTTTTTCTGCCTTGTATTTTTCGATATTCTATACTTGTGCCTTCACTTTTTTTATCTGTGTCTTTTATAATAATGGTACTTTACTTCAACAGGATCTATTATACGTCTAACTTGTTTTTTCCCCGCATTTTTTGCTTCTATGAAGAAACGAAAACTCGTCAAAGTCTCTTTCACAATTTGAACAAAATGCTCAATTCCATAATATAATTTCATGTCTTTTTCTAGAAAAATAAAACATTTATACATTTTAATTACTCTACAGAGTGATTCTCAGACTTTTTGAAGTTAGGGTGAATTTTAAGTCCTACAAATAATTGTAGATGTCCTATATATAAATTTCTGAGAAATAAGCATCCGCTATTAACGCCTTACAGTGTTAAACCCAGATGGTCAACACCACAGATGGCGGAGTTTTGGACGCTACAATGGAATTTTTTTTTTTTAACATTGAAATAACATAGACGTTAGCACTCCTAGTTTCTCGGAAACCTTTGGCGACTTTTCATGTGAAGAAAAAAGCAACCAGAAGGGTTAGTTGTTTGTATGGAAAGCCGTCTTTGAACATGAAAACTGACAAGAAAAAGAGTAACTATATTTAGTTTTATATCTGAACATATATTTTTCTGCAATACAAAAGGACACATGCTTTAAGAGCTACTGCTCTTAGAGGGAGGTTTTGCTGTTGAGTGATTTCCGATGACGTAAGTGAGTAAATTTTATTGTGTTCAAGGTTTTTATGGTCATTCATAGTAAAGGATGAACATGTGAGAGATGCTGTTTATCTTGATATTTAAAAACAGCGATATCTTGATACATTTCTATAAGTATTTCTATCTTGTTCATCTATAACACAGTTGTTGGATTTTTCAAATACTTCAACATCATTAGTCTCTGAAAAAGAGGCTTTCTTATATATTGTTTACTAAACAAGGCTTAAAGGATAACTCAAGTAACGCACGGAGTTTGATGGCTTAGAACAGTGTTTCTGAGAGGGTGCTTCCCCGTGGTATTTAAAAGAGGTTCAATTTCATTTCTTGTGTGTAATGTTGTGCAACCATTTACTTATTGCTGACTGATTTGAGCCATAAGGTCATGTGGAACCCAAACACTAGTTTGAGAAACTTTATTTATATATATATACAGGTACACATATACACGACATAAGTCAAGTTTTTTTTTTTGTGTGTGTAAGAGTGGTAGCAAGAGTTTTGGTCAGCTGTATTTTTCTAGTTGCATCAGTGCATTGAATGTCTACTGATAGTCGCCTGTCGAATGCAAAGAATTAGGGTGCATTTAAATTGGTAACGCGACGACAATTTTGACGAATCAGATTAGAAATCGAGAATGATTGACAATAGATTGATTGATTCACTGTCATTCTTTCTCGATCGCCAATAGGATTCGTCAAAGTTGGCTTCGCGTTACCAATATAAATGCACCCTTAAAAGGAGAATCCTTTATGTTAATTTACAGTAAGCGTGCATTAAAACTGTTGTAAAAGTCACGTTGATTTTAAAAAATATACATTTTGAAATACTTAATAGCCACAATAGTTTGAGATTTATACTTCAAGCGTCATGTGACTTGGATTGAGTCAATAAGAATCGTAGGAGTAACTGGAACTTCACTTGACTAAAGCGATTTCTATCGTTTCGGTGTGAACGGGTCGGAAAAAGTTTCTTCTCTGTTACTTGACGCTTCGCCGCTCCACGCCTTGGTGTGAAAGGGGTTTTGTTGGCTCAATTTAAGTCACATAACGCGTGAAGTCTTTGAGAGTTAAAAGTTGGCCAACTTGGAGCAATCGTTTCCGGCGTTATGTGTGATTAGTCAACGTTTTACGCTTCGCCGCGTGAGGGTGCATTTCCTTTAGCGATCGAGAATGATTGACAGTCGTGATTCATTCATTCTAGTGCCAATCATTTTCGATCGCTAATCTGATTCATCAAAGTTGACGTCGAGTTAGCGTCGCGTTGACAATGGAAATTTGCCCTTAACGCTTTGGTGTGAAGGAGGCTTTAATGTTATCAGAAGAATGGACGAAACATTGAAATACAATTTGTTGGAAAGCTAAAAACAAAAAAATCTCAGTGCTAATGGATGAATTAACTTTGAAAGACTTAGAATATAAGTATGATATATTGATAAAGGGGATTTTGCTGAAGAAATGTTCAATAAAGCATTAGTTAGCACCACTACCTACAAAGGCAAAAAGTAAGTAAACAATTTTAGATGTCAATAATATACCAGTGAAAAAATATAACATCTTGTGCTGCAGAGAGTGCTTTTAATGTGATGGGCAACAAAAATGACTGCCTGAAACTGATGCAATATCAGAATCTAGAAATCTCTTATGCATTATTATTCATTGAGAAAATCTGGCAGCTAAAAATATTTCGCCTGTACTAAATGAGGTACTAAATTCAGTTATAAAGTGTATCAATGCAATTAAAGTAATTCCAATTGGGATATTCTCTTCATGCTATTTTGGGAAGAACAAAATGTAAACCACATGGGACTTTCACTTCTCACTGAAGTAAGATGATTCAAAATGTAACTGCTTGAAATGATCTATGAAACTATTTGATACTCTTAGTGGCTTTTTAAATGTCAAACCTGAAATTAAGTATCTTTTAACTGTCGAAGGTATGGCATTAATGAATTATTTAGCCGATACCTTTGAAAACTAAACAACCAACTTCAAGGATCAAATAAAACTCTTGTCGACGCAAAAGCGAATATATTTTGTTTCATTACCTTTATTGAATTGTTTCAAAAAGTTAATGAAACTTTTCAAAATTTTTGTTACAAATATCTCCAAAAAATGTGAAATGACTGATACCGCTATATTTGTTATTATCGGCTGATTTAAAAGAAAGATTTTCTGATTCGAAATTGATTTAACTTGGATGATCCAGTCAATGCTAGTGGATTTGTCTGCCATTACAGATAGGCAGTATCAAAAAGAACTGTCAAATGCTAAGTTAGTTAAAACTTAATTTAACATAAAAGGAGCGAGGGCATGGTGGGGAAAAAGAAATCATCTATCCAAATTCAACCAAACGGGTGAAGAAATGTTCATATTTAGCTAAATTAATGCAATGGTTCTTTAGTGAAACCAACTAGTTTAGAATTGGTTCGCAATAACTACTCGCTTGTCTCTTCTGGACGCGGCTTCAGAAATATAAATTTCAGAAGGGAAATTCAAAAGGAATTGAATTGGAAGGACAATTCAAGTGCAACACTGGTATTGAACTGATCTTCATTCCCATTCAATTGAAAACGGAAAGAAAAGCACTTGAATTTTCGAATACATACTTTGAATAGAAAGTGTTACCGCATTCTTCCTGAATGGAAATGTTCTTCGGATTTTTGAAATGATCCAAAAGTCCAAAACACGATCATTATCCTAAAATCAAATGCAAAACAATTCTAATTGACATAAATATCAAATAAAATCTTTCTTTTGTTGAAAATTTGCAATTCTACTGCTTAATTAAAAAAAAAGGCTCGATTTAGGAAAAAAAAAGTGGTTGAGCTGTTTAATGTAATAGCTTTCTTATACGAACAAATTTAATATTCAAGAAAAAAATTCTATTTAAATCAAATCAAATAAATTGGCAAAAAGTATGATCACACAAAATCTTAATTATTTAGTTATTTAATATTTATTTTAAATCCTTTATTGAAAGTTAGGGAAAACAAATAAAAGCGAACGATTCTTCAACTAGCGGAGTTTCTATTTAAACGATCCCTCTATAATAATTCATTTATATTTGAATAAAAAAAATTACAAATATTTTTTTAAAAATGTCGGGCAATCCTTCCATAGAGATTATAGTGAAAGACATCTCAGAGACACAGCTTTCAAGTTATGAGACTATAATCTTTCTTTTTATGTTATACAAATTAAAGCCAAATAAAAGAAGGGAATTACTTCTTTAATAAAAAGATTAAAATAATAATGAAATAGTTAATTAATACCTAGAAACCATAATATATTTATAGATTGATTGTATTTCAATTATATGTAACTCAATCGCGTATCAGAAACTCTAAAAATACATATACCCGCTTTGTTTTACGAATTTTTCCCTTTACAAAAATTTATTTCTTCTATCAATTACTATTTTGCTGAAGATAGAATACAAAAATTTGCAATTCTAATTTTTGCTTTTTAGTAAAAAAAAGAAAATAAACATTGACATTGAAACTTGTTTTTATGCGGTCTTTTTTGAGCGGCATATAAAAAAAATTTATCCAATGCATATAGTGAATAGAAAATAATGGAAAAATGCAACTTAAAAAGAAAATAACGGGTGGCTGTTAACATAATATGCAAATCAGAAAGTTGGCCCAACCTATATTATACCGTCAGATTACCACGAATTTGATTAGATGCATCTTCAAGTGACGAAAGTGATTTGGAACCCCAAGAAAATCTTTTGCTTGACTACGATGAATAGTTTGAAATGCACATTTTGAATCTGTAGAAGCAAATCGAACATTTCGAAATGTTCCGATGTGTAAATTCCTTGTTTTCCAATTTTTCCTTGTTTCAATCGTGTGGTTTTGATTGATATATTTTCTATGTGGGACTTATTTTAGGCGGTCGATTTATTGCATTAAAGAATTTTCTCAAATGTGTTACAAACAATTATTTTATAGCTACTTATTTGCAAGATATTTTTTAGGCCATTTCTTTAATGTGGCCACTATCCCAACGCAAAAATAAGTATTAAAAACATTTTGAACCAGAACCGTTTTGAGAACCAGACCGAATTGTCATGTCACCTTTTTTTACATGCTTCGATTGAGCAGATCTCAATTTTTATTGCAATCAAATGAAAATCTAAGTACTGGCATCCTAATAGTAAAAAGGAGAAAATCATTCATCATTAGCAGAAGTTATTATATTAATTTTTTATTAATAATTTCAAAAGAGTACTCCCATACATAATACCAATGATACAATTCTTTATCATTACCTTTAAGATTTGAAAAACACACTTTCCCCAAAAGAGCCCTCCAATTTGTTTTCATACTTAAAGTAACAAATGACGCTTTTCATGAAAAAAATTGAATTTCCTTTTGTTTTAAAGGCTTTTGGAAATTTGTTTCTAGAGTCATTGGAATACTGAATTGAAAATTTCAAATTGAATTCCTAATTCGTTTAACAAAAATGTATTCAATTGAATGTAGCATTATTTGTTTAGTAACAAAAGACGATTTTCATGAAAAAAATTGAATTTCCTTTTGTTTGAAAGGCTTTTGGAAATGTGTTTCTAGAGTCATTGGAATGCTGATATGAAAATTTCAAATTGAATTCCTAATTCATTTAACAAAAATGTATTCAATTGAATGTAGCATTGTTTAGTAACAAATGACGATTTTCGTGAAAAAAATCGAATTTCCATTTATTTTAAAGGCTTTTGGAAATTTGTTTCTAGAGTTATTGGAATGCTGATATGAAAATTTCAAATTGAATTCCTAATTCATTTAACAAAAATGTATTCAATTGAATGATTTGTTTAGCAAACAAGTGATTGGCTTGCCGGTGGAGGCGCTCCATCCACAGGTCCCTTGTAGTGCCACCTGTTGGCGCATTTCCCCGCCGCCTGCCGGAATGAGCGCCAGCCTTTCGCTGTCCGGGTACGCTGCCGTCGCCGACAGTCAGGCCCGCCGCAGGAAGCTGAGTCAGGCCGTCGCCAACCGCCTCATCGTGTGGCGGAGCTCGCAGACGCAGCAGTTGATCGTCGAGCAAGCCAAGAGCCTTTGTGGCAAGTATCTCAGGTGATTGCTCTCATTCACACATTTCAATTTAAATAGTTTTTGTTCACATTTGGAAGTAACTTGAACACACATATATCAATTAGAATTATAAAATACAAGAAAAAATCCGTTAAATTTTAAAACAGAAATGTCAATAATTCCTCTCCAAGCAAATAGATTTGAAATTCAATGCATCGTTAAAATATATATTTAAAATTGGATTGAATTCTGCAACTTATTGTTAGCGTTGGACAGTTTTTCAGAAATTCAATATAAAATTTTGAATTTAGTATCATAATAGCTCGGGAATGAAAGGCAAATAAAAATATTTTAAAAAATGGGGGTTTTTTTTAACTTTAAATATGTTAGGCAATTTTACTTCGAAAGATGAATTTTTAAATCTTTTCACTTGAATATAATTTGGAAATTGTATATTTCGAAATATTTATATTTATGCATAATTTAATGAGCCATGGTTTAATTGTCAACAGACTGTGTAAATAACATTTTGAATCATTTCAAAAGTAATTTAATAATCAATTATTATTATCAGATATCAGTTATAACTCAATCAATATTATACGTATATGCCGTAAGCTCATTCTTGGTCAGCACGACATTAATTGAGTAACTGAACATCTTATCGCAATTTTTGCTGAATTAAGAGATTTTGATATTTCAACTTTTGTACAGTTTCTATCCTGGTACATAAAAATATATTTTAAGAATAAAATCCGAACATTGATGCAAAAACAATCCCCTTAAATAAACTTGTCTTTTCGTTAAAAAAATATTCATCCATTTGTAACGGAATAATTGAATTGTAATTTATTAATCATTTTATCGTTTATTCAGCAGTTGCACACGTGTAATACAAATGACACTAAAAATCCAACAAAAATTAATTGAACGCATCATTTACTATATAGATGAATTGGTCTCATTTCTAAGTGTCAAAATAACAAGAAAATTAAAAATAAGAGTAACAAAATTGGATTGAAATGTGCCAAAAACACTAAAGCTCAGATAAAAATATTGATTTCTTGTTTCAAATTTATTTCTCAGCATCCTACACTATTGTATTGTTATTTATCCTAGAGGAAGATGAATTGTTTAGATTCCCATGTTATTTATTAAAAAAAAAAGATTTTTCCTAATGATTGGTAAGGAAATTCATCCTTAATTATTGCAATTGAACTGAATCAATTGTATCAGAAAAGGATGACAACCAGAATATTTTATTTAATTATATAGAATTGAACATTATATAGAACAGCATTATCTGTCCTCCATTATGATAATTTGGAAACTCACTATACAAGAAAAAGGAATTTTCACATTTCCAATCAATTTTCACGATACTTTTTATGTTCTTCACTTGTTATAAAACGTCAATATTTAATTGTATTCACAGGAATGAATATAATATTTCAACTATAATAGGGGGTAGCTTTAATATTAATATTAATAAGTCTAAAGCTGCGTAAATTACAATATCAACTTTGGAAAATTAACAATTCAAATTCACTTCTAATATTTAAAATATCTCAAAAATTCAATAAAATTAATAGTAGTGTACAATATTTATAAAAAATTTATTTTGATTACTTAAGATATAAAGCAGTCCCTTTTATTATAGCATTTCTTTTTATCCCCAATTTTCTTTTACTTTTTTCCCCAATTTTTCTTTTTTTTTTTATCTCCAATTTTTTTTGCTTGCTATTATATTTGAAACTTGAATTATTTATTTTATTTCCACGATTTTTGAAGTTGATTTGGATTCAATTCAACAGATGAAATTTAAAACCTATTTTAATTTTATTGATTAATTCCAATGAAATTATCTCCAAAAGAGCTATTATAATAGACAAACAAACAAAATAATTAAAAAACAGTAATTTTTCAGTAATAATTTTTGTTAAAAATTTTTTGGTTAGAAAGTTATATCGTTTTATTTTAAATATCTTATTGAAGAATGTCATTCACCTCATTTATAAATGATTAAGATTTGCTAGTCAGAAGTGCTCCTTAAATTTTCTTTTCTTTAATTGATGAAGGATTGAGATTTCTGTTTAAGGTATGAGCTGAAATGTTTCATTTGCTATTGAAAAAAAAACATCTTTAAGACAAAAGACATTGCATTTTTTGCGTAACAGTCAACCTCAACAAAGTAAAAATAGTTATTAAAAATTGAAGAATTCGTAATATTGTTGGCGAAGATTTTTATTTAAGGGAAAAAAGACTTTTATAAATTTGATTATCATTGACATATTTTGGCCGAAATTATTATTATGACATTTTAATTCAATGTTTTATTATAACGTCTAAATAGGTATCTTTGCTAAAATGTTTTGAGAAAACTTCATCGTGACTTTTATTATCTTGCTGAGTTTTTCAACTTAAATTATTTTAAAGAGTTTTGAGCGAAATCCGTTTTATTTTGGTAATAATATCTGTCCCAATTGTATGAAGACATCAAAAATGATTATTAAATTCCACAAAATATTTTAATATATATTCAGGTTGAGCAAGGTTACAAACGAATAAATTTTAATGTGTTATCTATAAATATTTAAAAGTTAGTTTTTCTATTTGAACATGGAATGAAATATCCTAAAATTTCCTAATAGATCCTAATAGATTATGTCAGGTGGTTATTAACCAAGTGAGATTGAATTGACTTTTCTTTCATTTTTTTCCTCATGCGCCTTCGTAAAAGTACATGCATGTGTTGTAGTATAGGTTACTGCATATATTTCTGAATTATTGTTTGTTATTAGCTTATTTACTCTTACTACAATACGCTGAGAAAATCATGGTAACTAACAACCAAATATTTTCTCATAGATTTTGGCAGGACATACAACCTTTCCATAAGACCATAATTAATTTTTATATGATACAATATATCGTGTACCAATTCTTGTAATACTTTACTTTTTTTTGTTTTACATTTCATACTTTTCTTGATCTTCTGCAGTTCTTTGGTTCTGTACCAGTTACTTTATGTATTCTTTGCAGATAGAAAGGACTTCCATGCAATTTTATGCATATGTTTCATCAAACTATTTATATCTTCATTGACAATTGGAATCAGCAAAACGGGGTGATCGTTTTTATTGAAATCTATTTTATGCATTACTTCGAGCATACAAGGAGGAGGGCAATAATGGTAACAGCACGTCCTTCAAGGATTTGGTGCTCAACCAAATCCTTGAGGACGAGATATCGCAGATGCCAGGAGCTTTTTCAGATGGTATTGGGATGCAACTATACCTTTTTTCGATATCATCCTCTTCCGTTGAGAATCGCTTTTTGACACTCTCTCATCTATAAAGGATACATGACTTCATCGATATGATGCCCAGTCTTTGTCTGATTGTCTGTTTTCACCAATAAGCAATTGTCATTGGGCTAAAGCTGCATTCACACCAAGGCGTTGAGTGGCCAGGCGGGAAGAATAGACCCTCCTAGCTCGATATTCTGTACATTCGAAACCTTCCTCAAACTTTCAGATCATTCAAGTACCTTTCTATATTGCATGCACGAATTCATTTGAACTTGCAGAAAATGCCTTTAATAGTTCCTTTTAACCTTCTTTTTATTGCAGTCTGCGCGCGCTGACTCCACGGCGTGCCTCCATGTCATCTGTGATGGCTTGTTCCCGAATATTTGCGTACGAATTACTTTTCTATTGAATTGTATGTACATTGTACTGATCACAACAACCGTATTTTGATAGCTGCCTGCTTAAAAATTACATTTGCGTAAGTTTTGCCGTCCAGATATAACTATTTTTTATATAGAATTTTACTTTTTAACATTTTTTTACTTTTTGTTCTAAAGCAGTAGTTCTCAAAGAATCTGCCGTGGTAAACTGGTTTGCCCCAGAAGATAGTTATTCTTTTTTTTTTTTTTTTTTTTGTTAGTTTTCCAATCAAAGGCAGCTTTCATTACAAACAACTAACATTTCTGGCTGCTTTCTCCGCCCCCCTCCTTCTTTCTTCACATAAAAGTCGTTAAACAGCATTAATGCGTCAAACATTTTCTAAAAACTAGGAGCGGTTTTTTCCACGGATGTCTACTGGTAGCTCTAATGTCTATATGATTTTCAATGTTAAAAAATTTTCCGTTTCAGCCTCTGAAACTCCACCGTCTATGAGTAGTCTGTAGAGTTGACCATCTGGATATAAAACTGTGAGGTGTTAGTAGGGTATGCTTATTTCTCAGAAATGTGTATATAATGTGCCTACATTTATTTGTAGAATTTTAAATGCGACCCACCCCAAAAAGATTTAAGAACCACTGTTGTAAAGTATAATGTTGCTTTTTTAAATTTATACACTTTTTCTTGGATTTCACAAGCATTTTTTTTTCTCTTCTCTGGTGTTTTGTACACTAGTGAAAAGTTGTTTTGTTAATTGGTTCTGATCAAAATAAATAAAATGACTTGAATTATCTGCCAGCGAATAAGAATACTTCCACTGATTTTCATAATTTAGAGCCAGTTCATCTGGGCAATATCTGATTTTGTTTTAATTGTAACTTCAAACCCTGCAATTTTAGAAAAGGCGATTTCTCGAAGAAAATCCAAACAATCCAGTTTCAAAAACGCCTTCAAACTACACATGGAAACAATAATCTTCACTTTTCCTTTTGTCTTTCTTCTGCTGAGTTTTTTTTACACTTTGTAAGCTTGCGATAGCCCTAAATTTATAAGAACAAAGGTCAACAGCTCAAATCTTTTGTGCGCCTATCTTACAATTCATTTCGGAAAGTTTAGGTTGCTCTCTTCAACGATTTTTTTCCATTTATTTGTCATTTATGTCTATTTTTTTCGGATACGTTAATCTTCATTTTGTTTTATTTTATTTGATATCCTGAAAATTCCATCGCATGATTTCTACCTCGTTTGGCTTTATGATACTGTATTAAAAATATTTGATGAGGTGATTTGTGTAATTTTTTCAGATTTACAAAATGATGGCAAAAGATCTAACTTTGAATTCCATTCTAAGTTTAAAAATTGGAAGTACTGTATTCCTTAATTTCTTGTGTATTAGTTGATAGCCTTCAACAACAGAGCCATTTAAGTCTATCTACTCTCGTTACAAAAAATTTTAAAAACAAAGCGAAAGATCCATGGATAAATGGCATACAAAATCTCAATGATAATCATTTATTTGGATTGTGCACTATAACAAAAAAGTTCACTGCTGAGAAGAATTTCTTTTTATAAGAACACAGGGAAGTTTTCAAATTAATTGGTAATTTTCCCGCACTAAATTAGTTAAAACGTTTAATCATCTGCACTCCATATTGTATTTTGGAATCCGAATTTAGAATGAAAACGTTTTATAACGAATTAACTAATTCAATGCAATATATAAATCCAGCTAAAACACTTCTAAGATCATTTACAATGGTACATAATATATATAAAGGATTCCAGGCATTTTTCCCAAATTTGATCTAAGAAATAGAAATTTTTTCAGGAATTTATTATTTTCTATAACACTTCGGATTTTTAGGATTAAGGATTTATTAGTTTAAGAATTTTTTTAATAAATCACAATAAAAATTAACTTTAACGAAATGTTTCCTCAAAATGATTCAGAATTTTAAGAATATATTTTCATAAAAGCAAGCCGGCTTAAGCTGCCGTTTGATTATTCATAAGATCTTCATCTTTTGTAAAATATTCGTTTTTTTATCAGTCGACCACAGTAGATGTATTCAAATTACTTTTGCATCTTCTTCTATTAGCGATAAGCTGAGATAGCATTTTTAAAAATGCAATGCATCATACATATATCTTCAAAAATTCGAACTTATCTTTTTCATTTATTGTGCTGACAATGAACCCTTCATTGAACGTCTGATTTGAATATTAAATCAATTAATTAATTAAATCCAATTTATATCGCTGTGTTACAAAAAGTCATTATCCATCATCGTCTCAGCTTGAATCGAACAGATTTAATAGTTTGTACCATCTCGTTGATGAAAAGATTCATCTAATCCAAAGTAATTTTAAATACTACTTTCACTGGCTCTTCCAAAGGGTCTTAAAATATCCAAAGAATCAGAATAATTTTAAGTATTTATTATAATTAAATTAATTAAAAAATGTTTAGAAAAATATTAAGCAATCCAAAATTTGATGCATTTAAATAAAATCGCTTAGATGAAAAAATGTTTCTAAAATTTCTAACGAAAAATCTTGCTTATTGCATGAGGCTGATAAAAGTAAAAGAAAAATAAGTGACAATAAGTGTTAATTGTTTAAAAAAATTAGATAAATTTCCCCTTTATATTGTAATATCAATGACTGATATTTAAGTGTCTCTAAACAATAAACTCTTTTAATATGAGGCTGATATTCGTACTGATTTTGATAATCAACTTTCTGGACAAATAAACAAACTGATTTGATATTCCTATTTAGGAATGTTTCAGTGCATATTAATTTTTCATAGGCTTAAATGATCATGTATCAGGAATATGTTTAAATTGAGGTAAAAAAGACTTTATTGTCTTCTAAATTTCGTAGGAAACAAGAAAGCAACCCTGTGAGCCGAGTAGGTAGGTATAAAAATATTGTTTTTTAAAAAATATATGCAAAACAATGAATAATAATATAACTTCAATAATTTAAATTCATTGCTCTAATGTTAGAATTATAAGCAACGAGGCATTTGTATTTCCTATAAAACGTTTATGTGTAATTGATTACACATAACTCCTCTGTAACTTCAATAAAATAATCATCTATTAATTCATTGCTTCAAAATTAAATGTAAGCAGTGAAAATTAAAGCAGCCCTTTTAAACAACTAATTTGTAAATATTTACTAAAAGGATATAACTTATATGAAAATAATATTAAATAGATAGATCATTAATTCCACTCAAACTATTGGACTGTCTTTATGAAATGAACTTTGGAGTACATAGTTTTTAAAAGATCACTAATACGAATTATTTGAACATATCAAAATATGCTGCATCTACATCAGTTCTCTTTTGTCATTGGTTCCACGGCAGTTTCAAAGAACACTTTTGATTAAAAATCAATAAATTCAGTAAAGTCTGTTTTGAGAGCTTCGTGACTGATGCTTTTATTCTTTAAAAAGATTCCAAATGTTTAAACAAGTGGTAGTCAGTAGGAGAAAGCCTGGTGAATGTGGTGGAGGAGGCAGAACCTCAAATTACAGATCTTTCAATTTTTGGAGTGGGACTTGAGAAACGTGATGTCTCACGTTATCATGGAATAAAATAACGCCTATTCGATTCACTGGTTCTTATAACAATTTCTGATACAGAATATCCATTTGTTGGCAGTAATACTGTACATTCATTGTTTGACCTGTTCCAAGTAGCTGTAATGAACAACTCTCTGTTGATTCTACCAAAACGTCACCATTTTCTTCTTTGGATGTAAGCTTTTATGTATGGCGTTTAGACTTTTCCTCTGCATCAAGTCACTTTGCTGAGAGTTTACGATTATCATGCAGTATCAACTTTTCATTACAAGTAATGACATGACCCGAAATAGAGCAATTTCTTTGCTAAGTACTCATTGATGGACAAATCTGCAAGCGTTACAATTTCTGCGTGTATGCCAACTCTTGAGTCAGTCAGTCCATTTGTCAACTTTTTTCATCTTTCCAAGCTCTGCAAGATGTCTCGGAGCTGTTTCTATGCTCTTTTACTCCAAGATTAACAGTAAGCTGTCTAATGGTTATTACAGGGTTAGCTTCACCTTTTAACTTCAGAAGATGATTACAAAGGGAGTTTTCAGGTTTTTTTACCGGGTTCATTTTCTAAGTTAATGTCTCCTGATTTATGCTTCTCAAACTATCGTCTTACTGTGGAAATATTAGCTGCACCTTCTTAAAGGCATTATTAATGTTTCGTGTTGCTTGGGTAGCAGAATATCCAAGTTTATATTCATACAGAAAAATGATCCGTATTTTGAGAAATTCCATGTTTCTAATTGTCTCAGATTTTCTAAATTTTGACATTTATATAAGAACAAAATATACCAATAGACCGAGCACAGAATTAACAATAAAATGATACATAACACTCTTATTTAGCTTAAACACATATTTTATAGAAAGTAAACTTTTATTAAAAAGGTCATTTCATGTGGAACAACCTAATAGTTCTAGAGATAAGTAAATTCGTGAATATGTATAAAACTGCTCAATCAACATTGCATTTCCATTGACAAGCGACTCTAACGAGACAGTAGAGACAGTAGATTCCCTGTCAATTATTCTCAATCGCTAATCTGATTCGTCAAAGTTGACGTCTCGTTAGCGTCGCGTTGGCGATGGAAATGCAAACTAAGAGATTTTTGTGCAACATTTTATTAACCATGTGTACATTGTTCTAGAGCTAAATTAAGAAATTGTGCTCTCCTGCACAAGAAATTGGGACTCCAACGCTTGAAGAGCGTCAGCCATTTGCCATCGTCCACTCCTTGGTCATCGGCTGAAGTGGCTCTGGAGCTGCGAGAGCTAGGTCTGGAAATGGAAAGGACCCATCCAGAGCTTTTCCAAAGTGTCATTGAAAACGTGGGCCTTTATTCTCTGCCATCAGAAGGCGGAGTGCAGAATCTGTTGCACGCTCTGGCCGTGGAGCTCTTTCGTGAAGGTCATGTGACATGGGGACGAATTGTTGCATTGTACGCTATGGCCGGGGCTTTGGCAGTGGATTGCGTGAAGCTGGGCCATCCAGAATTTGTACTGGGTCTGGTACAAGTGGTGGGCAATTGTGTTGAAAGAGATCTGGGAAATTGGATCATCCAGCAAGGTGGATGGGTAAGAACAAATTTGTTAATATTTCTATAAAGATATTGTTCATTTCATAGGATGATGGGGTATTTTAGGAAACATTTAAATTAAACATACGGTAATTATTGACTCTAATTATTAAAGCTAACATTTCGATATTAAGCGGGGTCTAATAATAAATTCCAACCAGTAATTTTAATAGTTCAAAGTATAGTTGAGCACTGACTATCTAAACATTCCGGATATTAAAAGATTCAGATGACTGGACAAAATATTAAAATAAGTTCCTTTTTGAAAGAAACTCCTGTTGGAAAATGATAATAAGAAAGGCTACTAACGATTATGGTGGCCATCGAAAGTTTCTAAGCTTCTCTGTAATAAATATGGTCAGGTTAAAGGTGCATGAAACACCTTCTTTTAACCTGACCATATTTATTACAGAGAAGATTAGAACAGGCTAAACAGCAACCAGAACTTTCTGGTTGCTGTTTTCTTCACATAAAATGTCGCCAAACATCAATAATGCGCCAAAGAAGGTTTCTGAGAAACTAGGAGGGTTCCATGGCTGACTATTAGAAGCCCTAGCGTGTATGCAGTTTTCAATGTTAAAAAAAAATTCTATTGCATCCTTTTAGACTACGCCTTCTGTTAGTAGTAGTCTGTAAAGCTGACCATCTGGATATATAACTGTAAAACGTTAGTAACGGATGGTATTTCTCAGAAATTTGTGTACAGGGCGCCTACATTTATTTGCACGTTTTGAAATGCGCCCCCACTTCAAAAAGTTTGATAACCACTGCTTTACTCACTTGTAAACGCATTCAATGTCTATTAGTGGTCTATTTTCATGCTTATTTTCATAAATTTCCCGAGAAAGAGGCAATGCAAAACTCTTTTCAAAATATAATCTTCATTTTAAAATATGTAACTGTTCAATTGAAACTTCTTTTAAAAAGGGCAATCGTGTAATTAATGTTCGGATAATCTATTTTTTACTGTAACACATCACTCAATAAGTCTTTGGTCTAGCTAAGAAAAACAAATTTTTTTTAGAAATTTGACTTTATTCGTCAACATACTCTCCTTCAAGAGTGATACATTCATTCCAACGCTCATTTAACTTTTCGATGTCTTTTTTGTAGAACGATATGTCCTTGCTCTTAAAACAGGCCTCAGTTTCGGCAATCACTTCTTCATTTGGGCCAAATTTCTTTACCTGGAGCATCTTTTTGATGTCTGCAAAAAATCAATTGACGCTGGGGGGAAGATCTGGAGAGTACAGTGGGTGGTGAAGCAATTCGAAGCGTAATTTATTCAATTTAACCATAGTTTTCATCGACTTGTGACACTGGCATTGTCTTGGTGAAACAGCACTTTTTCCTTAATTTCTACACTTAATCGATCCAATAAGGCCATGTAATATTCGCTATTGATAGTTTTATCTTTCTCAAGATAGTCGATGAACGAAATACTATGCGTGTCCCAAAATACGGATGCCTTAACCTTGCTGCTAATTTTTGAGTTTTTGGTCGCTTTGGACGACTTTCACCGGCTGCTGTCCACTCAGCTGACGAACATTTTAATTCAGGTGTGTAGTAGTAGATCCATGTTTCATCCATTGTCACATACCGACGCAGGTCGCCTTTTTATTTCACTTGAACAGCTCCAAAAACGCTCTGAGGCATCGACGCGTTGTTGTTTTCGGTCCTGTGCGAGCCACTTCGAGAGCAACTTATGCTTGCTGAAATTTTCGTGTAAAATTGTAAACACACTACCTATTGATATCTTTAAGGTGCCAGCTATCTCACGCAACTTCACTTAAGATCTTTTAAAACTATTTTGTGGACTTTTTTTATGTTTTCAGGAACGAGTACCGATTTTGGGCGACCAGAGCGTTCAGCATCAGTGGTGTTTGTAAGACCGCTTTTAAATTCAGATACTAGTCAAAGTAGTTGATTTCTCTGGTGCAGAATCTCCATAACGCTTATAAAGCCCCTGTTTGGCTTCAACAGTATTTTTACCCATCAAAAAACCATGTTTAATTAATACACGAAATTCTTTTTATCCATTTTTTTGAAAATTACAAAACTGGGGTCACTAAACCATTGTGACCTGTAAACTAATTATCAGAATGTCTTGAAATTTTGACATGTATCGTTTGAAGAATGCTACTATCCAGAAATCATATGGTCTGTCAACAATGTTGCCATATATGTGTCAGACCGAAGACTTATTGAATGATATGCTATATATCAGAAAAGTTTATTCAATAATTATAATTCAGAAAAATTATTTTTAAATTACGTAAGTGCTTATGAGATGATTATGAAGCAGTTTTAAATTTCCTAATCATTAAAAATTGCATTTCTCTTTTAGAAATTTAATTGTCTGTTTGATATAAACCGTTTTGACGGAAAAAAATATATATTATTGAAATATGACATCTTGCATATAATTCCTCATTATATAAAATACTTTTTTTATTAATAATTATTTAAATTAATGTGAAATGGGGGGCTTTTTGAAAGTTAATTCTGAAAGTAAATATACCTTGTACAGTAAGTTGTACAATACACAGTAATTTCTTTGAATCGTTTCAAAAAGATAAAGTAGTAAATGTGAAAGAAAAAAATATTTTTAAAAGATTCAAGGAAGATGTTTTTTAAGTTTTAAATAAACCGTTTCGCGTTTAAAATGCGTCAGTGCAGAATATATATAAATACAATATTTCTGAGTATTACATGCTAGGGTATAAAATAATGCTTTCGAAAATGTTGATTCTGGACAATTAATGAAAAACGAATGGAATAGTAAATAGCTGACAGTAAATGTTTTTCATTTTTAGAAAAGAAGAGCTCAGTTTTTATAACTTAAACTATATTAAGATAAAAATATAAGTAAAATTCTGGGGTTATATTTTCATAGATGATAGCATTATTATTAAACCAACGAAATATATTTATTTTCTCTAAAATGTGTCAATTCTAGCTAGCAATGTATTTAAAATTGGGCAAAATTGATTTTAGTATATTATGTGTTACCTGATTTTTTTCTATTTAATTTAGTTAGTAATATTATTTGTTTTGCATTTTTAGTGTCAAATGTTTTCAAAATTTAATTCATTTATTATTTGTAATTTAAAAAAATTTCAAAATATTTAAACCCTCGTTGGACATAAAATTTAAATAGTTTATAATCAGATAAAATATAATTGTTAATTAATCTACATACTCTGAAGGCAAGGTGTTGTATAAACAATTCATTATAAATTTAAATTACTGTAATTCTTTCCACTGTTTATATAAATCTTTGATTATTTGACAGTTTTTTCTGTTGCAAGTAGTAAATATTTAATAGAGACTTTTTACTCAATTCTTAAATATGAAATTTTTTTTAATCGATGCGATTTCATAAAACAAAATAATATAATCAGCTTTACCTAACTTTTAAAGTAGTGTAAATATATTCTTGAAATTTTAAATTGAATGTTTTTAGTGTAAAACTTCAGTAACAAATTGGCCTGATAAGGCAACGACAAAATTTTAGTTGAATAGATAAATATAAGAAGGACATTTGCATTACGGTGAGCTGATTTTGTTTTTGTTTTCTTCAACGTCAGCATGTTTATCAACGCATGCATATCTTCTGATATCATCTGCAGATTGTTTGTTCATCTGCTCTTGGATTCAATGCTCGAAAATGCAAATGTTCATTTCTTCTTTAGTTTGAGTCTGAGGAAAAAAAGGCCTTTTTTGGTGATTAATTGAATCATTTTAATTCCTTATTAACTTAAAGAAGAATGAATGGGAAACACAAAGTTGAGAAAAAACCAAAAGATTAATTATATAAAATATTTAATTAAATGACTTATTGAGAAAATATTTCACTTGATAATTGTACATCTTTTAAAATATAAAATATTTTTCGTGAATAATTCAATGTATTACAAAAATGTTCGCATATGCGTGAATCTCGTTTTAATTCTTAAAAAATAAGTATAATTGAAATTGCATATTGGAAATTTCAAATGATTGCAGCATAGAAGGAATTTATTTCTAATACCTAGTGTGATTTTTTAGATCTCAAGTTTATCCTATTTTGAAAAAAAAAATACTTTTAAGTCTTATAAGACGTTTTGTGTGTGATTTAGATTCTTGTCATAAATGAGATATATTTTTCGTAAAAAGCTTTTCATATTACAAAGTCTTTGAATATGTATTTGTTTTTATCTAATATTTATTCCTATAATTTGAATGACTAGATCAGAACAGCACACTTCGTTTAAAATTAATTATTAACTTGCTTTTAGGAAAATGTTAAATAATTTCAGAAATATATTAGTTTAAGTGGCTTTTCTAAATAAAGTGTTATAGAATTGATCCTAGAAAAAGCATTTTATCCAACAAACTTGTCTCATGGAATAAAGCGAATGAAAACTAAAAGAAAATCAAAGATTATCGACTGCAAAACTAACAGCATAATTGCCAATAGAATATAAAAGATGTTCAAAAACAGATTACTTCAATCAACCAGGTGGTCGGGTGGAATAAATTTAATATTAATATTCTGAACTTTGAATTTCATCCACCAGAAACATGAACAAATGTTCGTCTAATGGTTTTAGAAAATTCGATTGGTTACGCAGGATGGCGGAGGTGTTATTCTCTAGAGTTAGAATTTATTATTTATCAGTGGAAAATTTCGTTCTACGGAGAGACTCTAAATTCGATCGAAGCCTTGAATGTTCCATTGTGAGGGATTAAGAATACCTCCTCAATTAACAGAGTTGAATCCAATACAACATATTTAATAAGAATTTCAAAACAGAATCCGAAAACATAGCATTTCCACAATCAGCAATTAAAATATATGTATAATAAGTTCCAAATTTAATAAAAACTCCTTCGAATCTAAACTAAAACAATGAACTCAGAAGTCTAAACATATAATACATGTATATATAAAGACTAAACATGTAATATTTGGATGATATTTCATTTTTTTTATTCCTGATATAAAATTCTATTCAAAACCGATTAATTTTAGATAAAGCAAAATGTACATAATGAAAAACCTATGAAAGCAATACATTTTTAAAATTTTGCTAAGGTTTTTTTATCCTATCAATTTCTGTACAGAAAATAATCTATTAATTCTTTTCATATTTATTCTTTTTTATTTCTGTTCATATTCTGCATGCTTGCTCAGACATGATTTCTAATACATCTAACATTAATAGCCTGGCAATCTTAGATAATTCATTTTCAATGAAAAATAGAATGTTTCGTTATAGGTAAGTTTGAAAATACGAATCCAAGAAAAAGATTACATAGGCGTTTCATTTTGCAATTTTAATTGTTTAAAATTGCACATAGAATTTTTTTCAGTCTGAGTTGCTCTCCTAAAATTCAAATTGTCTGCATTCTATGCAAAATATTTTTATTTCTTAACCACATTAATATGAATTATTCCTGATAAAATATTTTAGTTTGTAATTTAAAATTTAATTTAAAAAAGATTAAACACATAATCATGTGAAAAATCAATGATTTTCTATGAATTTTTTGAATTCATATGTTCTGATATCTTTAAGAATGATGAATTAAATAGTCTGAACTCTTAATCAAGTTTCGTTTTAAATAAAACATTATTAGAAAAGTTTATTTTAAATAAAACCCGATGTTATCTCCGTGAATTCCATTGTCACAAATCTTTGACATTGAATATTCTTTTTTGTCTTCCTAATTTCTATTTTTAATAATAACTGAACTTTTTAAATAATAAATTTTATGGTCTTTCTTTTCATGATCAACTATTATTCGTGTCATAAAAATTCTATACTAATGAATGAGTTAAAATGTAAAGAAACCGAATTGTTAACTTTATATTTAACCTTAATTTTACTTTGATTCCCCTTTTTCTTTCTTTTATTTTATTCCTAGGAATGTTTTATTATTTAATTTTATTAATAAATTTGATTTCTCATTCAAAGTTCTCTTGAAACATTGATTTATTATTTTGTTATATATATTAATTTTTCGTTTGTAATCTGATTGCTCTCATTAACAAAAAAAACTTTAAGCCGTTTATGCTTCAGAAAATTATGCTCAGAGTTTATAATTGAAATAGTTTTAAATTTTTATGTAATAAAACATACATCTTCTAAATCATTATCAAATTATTTTATCCTTTTCTACCCTGTTTTTCATCAATTTATAGCATATAAATATTCCTAGTAACGTTAGGCTATTTAATTGGATTTTATTAATACTTATTATTATTATTTGTATCATGAAAATAATAACCAGGTGGAAGCTTTTAAAATTAATTTCTTTACTTTAATTTTGAAAAATATATGACTTGCTACTCTGTCATATAAAATGTTTCATTTTTCCCTTAAAAAATGTCCAGCAATTAGAGCTTCTATTAAAATTATAGCTCGTCTTAATTAACAATATATATTAAACATTGTAATAATGAGAGATAAAGCGCAGCAAAATCTTTACACTCATTTTTCGTAAGATTTTTTATATTTAGACTTATTGTTATGAAGACTTTGACTAAGACTTTTTACTGTTATGAATTAAGTAAAAATCTATGCATCTTTGTTACTCTATTTCCTAGAACGAGTCTTATTATTATCATTTTGTAAAGCATTCGCTGATATTAAGCAAACATGAAATGGCTGGGGTTTTTTTATTTTTTAATATATAAAATTAAATAGTCAACATGGCTAATATTCTATTATATCTATCTTTTTGGTAGTTTTCATTTTTAAATTCCAATTTTTAAAAAAATTAGTTTCACAGTCATATGTAACATTATTCATTTATGTTGCATTACTTTTTTTTCATTAGTTTCCTACATTTTCTGGAATTTATTCACATATATTTTTTATTAATATGACATTATACATGCTGAGTAACTTGTTTTAGATAACTTTTCTATTTTTTAATTTGATAAACACTCATTTCTATATATTATTAAACCGAATATTTCTCAAGTGATTCTAATGCTATATGCTTCATAGCAATAGATTATAAAACGTTTTTCTTCTGTGCTTTATAATTAAATAAAAAATTTTGATATTTAATTCCTGTGAAATGCACTTCAGTTGTATGCTTTTTTAATATTAAGAGGAGGAACAACCGTAGCGGAAATATTGAATTGTAATTTAAAGTAATATTTCCTGAAAACATTCTCTTCCCTAACACATTTCCTTTCTTCTCTACTGTGCATAAATGCCCATTTTTCTTCTCCCACTGATCGTTTCTAATGAGCTAATCTAAAATTTCTAATGAGTCAATCTAAAATTTCTAATGAGCCAATCTAAAATAGTCTAAAACTAATAATAAATAAAGTAAAAATAAATCTAAATGGTCTTTTCATAATAAGCGTCTACCGAAGTAAGCCATTGCAGAGACCACGTCCTAGCGATAGGGCTTCTTTTCTTTGCCTACGCACGTAGAATAAAGCTCTCAGAGATAGGTTGCCATGGTAACCTATCCTCCTCTGCTCTTGGGCTTCCTCCATAGCGGAGGGGAGATCCATGTTTTCCCTCTTCGGTTATCAGTTGTCAGGATCCCGCCTAGGTTGGATTATTTTTTAACGCAATTGGATGATTTACGTGAATAGTTTTCGCGTTGCAGATGATTCATTATCTTAGCAGGTGCGCTCTTATTAAAAAAAGATGCGTTTTAAAATACTCGACTGAGCATCAGCGTTGATAAGTGGTGCAAACCCATTTTGCCACCTGCTAGGAGCCTTCGATTGGAAAAGTCAATTTGCTGCGACATTTTGTAATGCAATTAATATTTCGATTCCATGGAAACGGTTTCTGTTGTTTTGGAATAGTCATTTGCTTATCGTTATTAATAAAGAGATGACACTTCTAAAAGAGAGGAATTTTCGGTGGCATGATGTCTTATAGTTCATTACAAATACGTGGAGGAAATTTATTTGTAACAATAATCACATGTAATTGTCAATTTTGAAAAAGAGGTTTTGTTTGGACTAATAAAGGTCTGTGTTAAACAAAATCTATTCGTAATTACAATCGCCTGTAACTGTTCAATTAGAGGGAATAAGTGACTCAGTAGAAATGGTAAATGAATATTTAGAAAAGATAAAATAAAGGAAATAACTTAAAAAATGGAAATTCAAATTGAATACATTTTTGAAATTATATAACAGAGATTCCTAGATACAAAAATAATAAAATAAACCGTTTATGAAAACTCTAAGTGATAAAAAAGTTATTGAAGTCGAAATTTTGTACGTGAAACATTTTATTAAAATTTTTGTACATAAATATATATATGTATATAAATACATAAAAAAGAGCATTAAAACAAAAATTTAACAAACGTTCCATAAGCCAGTTATAAATTCAAATTCATTCTACTTCTTTAATATCGTTTTTGCTGACTTGAATATTTGGAGGAAAATATTGAATCAAACTAAACCATGAAAAACATCGGTTTAATCCACTCATAAGAAAAACTGATTCATTGAAATCTTTAACAAAAATACAACTGGGTGAGAGGAGACCATACTGAGTGCCACCTGCGCATCTCAATCGATTATTCCGAGTTAGACATTCATTTTCCGTTTGGGTGATCAAATTAAATCACTTATTGTCCTACATTCCTAAAAGAATTCATTTAAATTTTTTTGAAATTAAGCATTTAGAAGTTTATTTTAGAAATTATCAGCCTCCAATCTTGTCTAGTTTAAAAAAACATTTCTCGCAAATCATAACAGCTTACTTTTCTCTTAGAAACAGGAACATGAATAGTGAAATAGTATTAATATTGTTAAATTTTTATATTACCCTTAGTTATTTTAATCACCCTCAATTAATATTTCTACTGAATCCTATAATAATAATTTTAGCTAAAAACATATAAAATAGGATTTTAAATATTTCAATTATTTAGTTTTAAAATATAAATTATTGCGCCTTTCTGATTTGAGAAATGAGTTGAACCTTCCAAACGACATATTTCATTTAACTTTTTGACATGAAATTAATTATTTTAGGATATCGATTATTGTTTACTTTTAAAAAATCATTTAGGAACCTTTTGAAAACTTTGTGTTATTTTTAGATTTATTGTTCTGCGTTAGGTAGAATAAAATCCTCGGTTTTTTTCAGAAGAGAAAAAAGTAATGTTTCTTTGTCGCTATCCTTTTTTAATATTGAAAAGGATAAAAAAAATATTTTATTTTGAAATAAATTAAGCAAAATAATTTTGTAAATACTAATTATTACTTAAATCTAACACCAATCAGCCATTTTTATTCATATTTCATCAAAATGTCAAATTTGGAGAATGTCATCTCAAAAATTTAGATCTGTAAACTATACGTGATAATTTAACTGTAGATTAAAATACCAAGATGTTTTCAATAATTTAATATATTTTCATTTTAAGGAAAATGCTATCAATTTAGTTTGTAAATCAAAATCTCTTCTCTAAACTTGGTCTAAGTTTCAGAGTTTTCAATTGAAACTATTCAAATGTGCTAACAAGGGAATTGAAATTCTATGACAGATCGATTTTATGCCATAATTTCCAAACATGTATTCTAAAATCTGTTTAGGAACTAAAAGGAAATGCAAACATCTTGCAAGAAATGCTCACGTGGACAAATCGAATTTCAATTTTGTCTTCGATGTGGAAAAGAGGAGTGTCCCGGATGTCAATTCGGAAATACGAGTCGGAAGAAAAGAAACGGACGCGGAGAAATTCGAAGAAATTGAGTGAATCTCTTCCAAGTCTAATTTTCATTCATTCTTCTTTCCTGCTTAAATCTTAATAGAATTCCTTTCCCTAGTGTAGATCAGCCAAACAGGACTATTATTGACTTATTATTACAATTAGTAGGTTAAAAGAATCCACTTTTCCAATCGTTTGTCAGATGATTCAAATAACATTTTCGTAACTTCTTGGTTGCTACTAAAATCTGAGCTTTCTATTACATCCGAATATTTTAAAGAATATTTTGACTAGCGTAAAGTACTTTCATCAGCGAAATTTCTATAGAATTTGTACTTTTCATTACCTAATCAGCTTCTTCATTGCAATTTTATTCGACATTTTTTTTCTCCAATAAGAACAAACAAATCTTTAATTATTGAAAAAAACATCACGCCATAAATCATAATACGTGTCAATATGACATAAAGCCATAAGATAACATAGTTAACGTAATCTACAGTCATGTGTATTAAACCAAAAATAAAATAATTTTTTTTAATAATGTGGGATAAAAATACCTTTTTTTTAAAAATTGCTCTTCGTTATACAAAAACAGCATTTACTGAAGGCTGTACTTCCAATATACGAAATAGAAACAACCAAACCAAGTGCAGAGAATTGTTAAATGCCAAGTGTCCCTTTGTCGGTGCGGAGCAATTCATAACTCCAAGTTAAAAGGCAAAAAAAGCTCTTTCTATATACTACTGTGTCCAAAAAATAAGACCAGTTTTCAATTTAAATTTCCCTGTCATATGATCTGTATGAAATTTTACTTCAAAATGTTCATGCTAAAACGCTAAACGAGTTGCTAACGATGCGTTTCCGTTTTTTGCGTTTTCGTTTTTTGGTCGATGCGTTTCACGCTAAACGAGATGCTAAAACTGATTCCGGCGATTTTTGAAATGTCTGAATTAATTGAGCAAAACCTTGCGTTAAATTTTGTGTGCGGAAACGTATAGAATATTGCAGAAGGCATTCGGTGAGCATTCCTATATCCGAAAGAAATGTTTACAAGTGGTAAAAACAGTTCAAAGAAGGCAGAGAACGCGTTGAAGACGAAGAGCCCTCTGGTCGACCAAACAACCTCAACCGACGAAGCTCACGTCCAAAAAATTAAAGATCTGGTCCTTGAAAACCGTCGATTTACAATTAGAGACCTTGCTGATGATGTTGGAATTTCAAAATTCTATTTTAAAAGATGTTTTGGGCCTCAAACGCGTCAAATCTTGATTGGTACCGAAAACACTGAATGCGCCAGCTCACACTGCATTGATTCTTCGTGACTTTTTCGCCAAAAACGAAACCCATATCGTTCCACAACCACCGTATTCACCTAATTTAGCATCATTCTGCTTCTGGCTATTCCCTAAACTCAAAAGACCACTCCGGGGACATCATTTTGAGTCGATTGAAGAGACATTTAAAAAATCGTCGGAATCAGGTTTTGAATCTCACAAAACCAAGCATAACTCAAGCACTAATGAATATTTTGACGTAAAATTTCACACATATGTCAAGTGCCAACAACCTAAAGAAGAAAAAAAAATTGAAATTTCATATGCCAGGGAAATTTAAATTGAAAACTGGTCTTACTTTTTGGACACAGTAATATATGTCTATATCTGTAATTAGTCTAAAAAATGTCAAGGCTTTCATAAAAAAATTGAATAAAATTATATTAATATTGTGATGATATAATATCTGTTGGATCCTTTTTAATTTTCGTTTTCGTTTTAAATTGCATTGTTTAACTAATTTTCATTCATAATATGCATTTGATGGAATGTTTTTTTATTATACTGGACAAACAAGATCCTCATAAAATCAGGTTTGAGTGTACGTTACAGTTATTCGCTTTCTACATTTTTATGTCATTCATTACTTTTATGCATATTTCTTTTAATACGCATAACTAGGAAGAAATAAATATTAGAAGAGGTGAGAATACAGAATTTAGAATTAAATAGATTGGAAATTTCGATATTTTTATATAAAATTCCATTTGTTGTAAATAAGAGAACGTAATTGTGAATTAACAATTTTCTTTTGTAAAAGAAGATTTTTACTTGCCATATTTAGTCCTCGTTTGTATTTTCGATAAAAATGTAACCCTGTCAAATGAATTTATGTATTTATTTATTTAAAATAATCAGAAAATGCAAAATACAATTGAAAGAAATATATCAAGTTGTATCCTCTGATATTTGTGAGAAGTAGTTTAAAAATGTTGGAATGTATGTTCAATTCACTAAAACCTATTTTATGCTGTGTGAGGTTTTTCTGTGCGGTATATATAAAAAAAATTTCATCAGATGCATATTATGACTAACAACTAAGGAAAACCTGTAATTTAAAAAGAAAACTACAGATGGCTGTCACAATAACATGCAAATTAAAAAGAATTCAACAGAGGGCCCACCATCATCACAATACGACGAATTTTATTAGACTTTGGACCAGTTCTTCACAAGAAAATCCGTGTATTTGACTGCGATGAGTAATTTTAAATTATATTTGGATGTAATCAAAAGAAAAAAAAAACATTCCGGTATGTCAATTCATTGTTTCCATGTTTGGAAAACCAATTTCTAGCTACATCGTGAGGTTTTCTATGTGGGACATTTTTATGTGTTGCCTATTACTACATAAAATAATTTTTTTAATTGCACTGCAAACAATATATTTCTAGCTACTTGTGAAGTTAAAAAGTATTTCTTTTATGCCGTTCCTATCTCTCGCATAAAACAAGTTTGAGGCTATATTATATTTATAGAAATATATTGTAATTATTTTATTCTATAATAATGTTTAGTGGTAATTTAAAATGTTGTCAAATTTTGCTATTATTAAATAGCGCAATGAAACTCAATCATGTAGGTAAGACTATAATAGAATCAAATGTAATTTTTTAAAATTCAAAGCTAAGTAATTCAGTTGAACACATTTTCTGATATGTTTTTAGAATGAAAAAATAAAATAACTGATAAGAATTTAATTGCGAACTTTGACGGTTTGATTATATGTTCAGGACAAATTGGCTATATCTTGTTTAATGCCGAAAGGATTTTTTTTATCTGTTCAGATCATTTCCGAGTAGCAAAAGTGAAGTACGAAAATCTTGAGTGTTGAAATATACGGCTTTCAATAAAATAATGAACACTACTTGAGATAAATCTATTATAAATTGATTTAGACAGGAAAATAGAGCAGTTATTTCCTGGTCTTTTGACACCGACCGAAAGTAAAATTTATAAGATTTTCGATGGTTTCATTCGGACAAAACTGTGAAACAATTGAAATGGCGAATTTCAGCTTAGGAAAAATTTATTCATTCGTTCCCAAAATAAGTAATTTCAGTTAAATTGTCACTTCTCAAAATTCTGCATGGATTTGAGTGAAATTCAATTATTTAGTTAACATTTTTCGACTCTCAAATTTTCAATTGTATTTTTCTTCTTTTTGCCTTTTTCAATTATTCTTGTTCCATGTTAAACAAATCAAACTAAAAAAAAAAAAAAAGACATCGCCTGTTCTGTTTCAACATATTTTTTTAGATTGTATGAGAGAGATTAAAACTGGTTGGAGATTAAAATGGTTACGATGATGTCCAGAAAAGAATCAAACTTATTGAGTTAATATTTTCCTACTTTCTTTCAGAATTTAGATTGTGTTTTTTTCTCTTTGCGTCTTTTTTAGTTACTCTAATTCCGTGTTGAACAAATAAAACTGAGGAGTTTTAAAAGGACCTAATTTTTTGTTCGTTTTTGATTTTTTTTTTTTTTTTTTTTTTTTTTTAGTTTATAAGAGAGATTAAAACAGATTAGAGATTAGAATGATTACGTATGATGTCCTGTATAGAATAAAGCTCTTTGAGTTTTTCTATTCCAGTGAAAGATCAATTATTCAAATTTAAAGAACTATTGAATTTTCATCAATTTAAAGAATTATTGAATTTGAACGTATTTCTGTGCAGTAATATTATTTGTAAAAATAGCCTGATTTGACAGAACTTTCTTAGAGACTTTGCTGTTATATAAAAAAATATTTAAAGTACTATAAGCTTTCTGATGTGTATCAATGGGAAGTTATTAGTAATTTTAAGATATGAATGTAATTTTATGATAAATCATTGTTATGTTTCAGTGAATATATTAAAATTTATTTTCTGTTAATATACTATATATATATTTGCAAGAGTATAGCTGAACAAAAAAAATTGTAGAAAATTTTTAATCAACTTTCTAGTTATCTAATAGATAAAATAAACGTAACAATCGTGTTGAATAAACACTTGACAACATAAAATCAATTCTTTTATTAAATTATTGATCGGTCGATAAAACCTTTTTGAAATCTTGGCTTATCTTTTATTTTAATAGATTTCTTATTTTTTTCTTCGAGGAGTGAAATTTGAAATAAACTTTTAAATGTATAAATAAACGTTCTCATCAAATAAATGTTCTTTGTAACATGTTATTTCTTTAACTCCTCTTGACCAAATTCATATTTTCAAACTAAATCCAATTTTTTATTACTATTATTGTTCTTATGGAATTGTTAATGTTATTTTTTTTCATTCCAATCCATCGTTAACAAAATAATTTCAAAAGTATTTTGCTTGAGATTTGATTAAGAAATATAAATTAATTAGTAAATTAAATTAGCAACTTATTCATATATAAGCGTACCTTACAACGTAAGATTTGTAAAATAAATACATCACACGGCTGTTAGGTCACTTACTAAGTCTTAAGAGTCTCTCTTAGTTTAATGAATGACAACAACAGTTACAATGCTACACATATGTCTCAATTGAATATTCTTAAAGTTAATCGATAACCATAGACAGTTTTCGAGATAGGTAATAAATAGCTTTCACAGCTAACAGTTACCGTGTTTCTCCGAAAATAAGACTTAATAAAAAAAAATAAGCTTTAGCATACTCACTACGTACTCTTAATATAACCCTACCCTTAAAATAAGCCCTAGTTAAGATCGTCATCCTTATGGGCGCCTTATTTCCGAATGACCAAGTACAGAAAGTACATGCACATTTGAAACAGACAGTCGGCAAATTAGAATCTTCAGTATTCAATATTTCGCGTTACCAATGGGCATTCAGCACTTGATCTAATAATAAATTTAACGAATAATAAATTTTAAGATAAAATGAGTGCAAAAAGAAAGAGTTATTCCGTCGAGTACAAGTCTGTATATGGAAGACTTTAGGGATAAAAGAGAATGGTCCAAAAAGGGCGATCAGAGTACAATAACATCAGTCAATGGGTAGACGAAGGAAATGCCAAGACTATTATTTCCTGAACTGGAACACATCATCTGTGAATAGATTGCTGACAGATGAGCAAAGTGTTCGCAGGGTTTGTATTCAAGCATTTGCCCTTGCAGTGGCACCTCAATTATCAAAGCATCACAACACTACCTTCAGTGATATGAAGGTCTTAGACGAAATGAAGTCGTAAAAAGTTAATTGGATTTGGAGCTTTACGACGATGTTCCAGAAGAAGACGACATGGCTGTATTAGAATTCTTAGCTGTATTCATTTTTTAAGGATTCTTGGACGTGAATAAATGTTAATTATCGTGCATCAAAAATAAGAGTAAACCCTAGAGTGTCTTTTGCAGCAAAAATTAATATAAGACCGGGTTTTATTTTTGGAGAAACAGGGTAGTTATTATTGCTGTAGCAATTACGTGCTTTTCTTCATCCTTATATATTTAACTAATTCAAACAGAATATTTGTAGACGTGTTAATAATTATTATCACTTTAAAACTATATCACTTAGAAATACATTTTTTGTTGAACTTCTTAGAATCATGGTTTGGAAATAAAAGTTTTAATTAGTTCTTTTTAATTATATAAAAATTGCAATTTTGGGTTGTGATCTTACAACGAGCTAAAGAGTAAATATTTTAGCAAATTCTGTTGGTGTTTTCGATTTTTTTAAAATTATTCTGCATTTTAATAGGATTTAAGAACTTTTATTCATTTTATTTTATATTGTTGTTTATTTAATAGTCTGTTGTTGATTTACAGGGTATAATTTTGTGATCTTCATTTTTTTTTCTGTCCAAATAGAATTCTTCTCAGTATTAAACAAATTATTACATTTATTCAAATATATGTATATATATACATTGAAGTGACAAAAGTCATGGGATACCTCTTAATATCGTGTCGGCCCTCCTTTCGCCCGGCGAAGTGCAGAAACTCGACGTGGCATGGACTCAACAAGTCGTTGGAAGTCTTCTGCAGGAATATTGAGCCATGCTGTCTCGATAGACGTCCATAATTGTGAAAGCGTTGATGGTGCAGGATTTTGGGCACGAACAGACCTCTCGATGATGTCCCATAAATTCTCGATGGGATTCATGTCGGGCGATCTAGGTGGCCAGATCATTCGTTGGAATTGTCCAGAATGTTCTTCAAACCAATCGCGAATAGTTGTGGCCCGGTGACATGGCGCATTGTCATCCATAAAAATCCCATCGTTGTTTGGGTACATGAAGTCCATGAATGGCTGCAAGTGATCTCCAAGTAGCTGAACATAAGCATTTCCAGTCAATGTTCGGTCCAGTCGCATCAGAGGACCAAGTCCATGCCATGAAAAAACAGCCCACACCATTACGGAGTCACCACCAGCTTGAACAGTGCCTTGCTGACAGTTTGGGTCCATGGCATCGTGGGGTCTGCGCCCCACTCGAACCCTACCATCAGCTCTTAAAAACTGAAATCGTGACTCATCGGACCAGGCCACGGTTTTTCATTCATCTAGGGACCAACCGATATGCTCACGTGCCCACGAGAGTCGCTGCAAGCGATATCGTTCTGTCAGTAAAGGCACTCGAGTCGGTCTTCTGCTGGAATAGTCCAAGAAAGCCAAATTTCTCCGCACAGTTCTAACAGACAAGTCCCTTGTACGTCCCACATTGATTTCTGCGGTTATTTGACGCAGTGTTGCTTGTCTGTTAGAATTTACGACTCTTTGCAGACGTCGCCGGTCTCGGTCGTTAAGTGCAGGCGGTCGACCACTGCGCTGTCCATGGTGGAATGTTATGCCTGAAATTTCATACTCTCGGCACACTCTTCACACAGTGGATCTGGGAATGTTGAATTCCCTAACGATTTCCGAAATGGCATGACCCATGCGTCTAGCTCCAACTAACATTCCGCGTTCAAAGTCTGTTAATTCCCGACGTGCGGTCATCATCATGTCAAAACCTCTTCACATGAATAACTTGAACAGAAATGAAAGCTCTGCGAAAGCACTGCGCATTTATACCTGTTCTACGCGATGCTACTGCCATCTGAAAATTTGCATATTGCTATCCCATGACTTTTGTCACTTCAGTGTATATATTTATTTATTTATATATATTTATATATATATATATATATATAGTTTCAGGGCAGTGTCGAAACTGCATAATTTGTAAAGCTCAAATCATTTCAACTGGGAGATTTGACAAAATATCCAATATTGCGTAACCAGAATGGAATGTTTGAAATTTTAGCCAAGACGTTGATGCTCAGCATATGAGAACTGATAATGTTCGAGATTTAGAGGTGACGTTTATTGTACGCAAATAGCGTCACTCCTAATCTCGTTCTCATCCGTGTACAATAATAGTTAATAAAAAATGGTTTACTTATGAAGGAGGAAATTCAAAGATTATGTAACACAAAACTTAGTAGGGACAACTTCTGTATGAAGATCAAAGTGAACAATTAACGAAGGTGTACCAGATTCAACCAGTAGATTTTTACCTCGAATAACTTGTTTAAATTTAGGATTTTGTGAAGCTAATGTAGTTCAATAAAAATTCCTATAGTTGTGCTTTTAAATTAGCCTAATTTCTCTGATTTTATACTCTAAAAATTATTATATTACCAGCAAATTCTACATTTTGTTGAATTAGGGAGATACGTTACATAGTGTTTGTCATTACTGCGTCAACCTGCTTATTAACATTATAAGGTCAGCTCATATTATCCTAAAATACTTGCATGGCATGAATAATTTTAGCTGTTGGACATTGTATAGTCCTAAGAAAAATAAGTAATCATGTTAATGCTTTGTGTTGAAGCTCCCAAGAATAGCTAATTTCTTGTTACAATTATTATGTGGTTAATACCTTGCTTCATTTTTTTTCAGGCCTCATTGTTGACCCGTTTCAAAAAGACGCCAACTCTGCAAAGATCGGGTTTATTCCTCTCGAGCATCATGATAGTCCTATTCTTTGTCATCTTCTACTACTTGATACCCTGAAAATACCATTATTCTGATACCATTACTGTTTTCAGAGCTTATTTATTATTTTATATTATCCTACCACATGACCTTTACCACATGTATTTTTTGCCATTAAAACTTTTAACCTCTTTCACATTGATTTCAGTAAACAATATCATTAATTGATTACTTTTTTATTGTTGAATGCATTTAGTCAAAAAATCTATGAGGTAGATACAGTCCATTAACGATATACTGAAAATACAATGAATGCGTGAATCAGATAAAAAAAACATACCAAATAAAACATATATCACACACGATATTTCATAATTAAAAGACTGGTTAAAATATAGAACGAACTTCCTTTAGAAAAACGCAGATTGCTAAATAGTCATACACAGTGGTAATTCTAAAATCTATCACATTTTATCTTTTTGTATAAGAACGAATAAGCAATTTTTTTATTCAACTCTTTTTTATGAATTATACTGTAAAATTATAATTTTTCTAACAAATTGCGTTTCTTTAACAAAATAGAAGTTTTCTGGGCTATGTAATATTAAAAATTTCGCAATTTATCTCTTCTTAAGTACTTGCTGTTTAACTATTTTGCATTCATGTTAGCAGATATAATTTCAGTCATGATAAATTAATTAATTTTCTGCTTCCAAATGTGGATGTTTAAAACAAAGCAAACACACTCATGACAATCAAATATACAGAGAATTTATTTCTTGACATGGTTTTAAACTTAATTAATTTAGACCGTCGGTATATACAGCATTTGAAATATTTCTGGAATGATTTCGAAGCAACCGAAATGTTTCTAACCCCTTGAGTACAAATTTATTTGAAAAAATTCTTGCGTTTGGAAAGGATTTAATTTGCTGATGTGCGGAATAGTCTATAAAGGCAGCAGAATTTATGCGAGGATTCCTTTATTTGATATACATAGTAATAAACTTCTTCCATAATATCCCAAAAGTTTTCGATCAGGACTTCTTTCAAAACTTCTAAAGCTTTAAGATTATCCCTTAGTCTACGCAGAAACGTTGAATTGATCTCAGGTATTACACAAAATCGTTTTACATCAGCGAGATTATCTTTTTTGTAACATATCCATTCCCCTGGCAATTCTTCTCTAGAACATTCACTACAATTGTTCGATAAGAGATTTTGAAATCTTGGTAATAGTTAACTATACTCATCATCGTTTTCTAGTTCGCTGTTGTCTTTGATATTTTCGTCACAGTCATCATCATCCTATTTTTTCAAGCCTCCTCTTTCATTAAAACACTCTCATTAGCGTGATCCCTTTCGTAAAATGTATTATTTATTTCGTTATTATTATTTATTTTATTAGACCTTTTGGAACAATCCCACGCAAGGTTCACCGAAGCATTGGAAGAAACGTCCTCTTACAACTGTTACAAATCACTCCTGCCATGAACAAGATGTTTCATTTTGTCCTAGTTTGACTCCTAGTTAGTCCAAATGTACCCAAGGGGTTAAACTACATAAGTCTAACAGTACAGAATACTATATTGTGTACATTTTAAAATTTCCATCATGTTTATGGAACACTGTGTGTTGAATATCTTTTAATGTGATAATGACGGTTGGCGCTCTCTTGTGAATTCAGCTGAAAGCACAACAAACAACTTTTAAAGTAATACTTCTTTAAAAATTGTTTAAGAAATGTTTTTTTTAGACAATTGTTCCTAAAATAAGGGAAAGAATCAAAAATTTTCTGTGCACACACAAAAATATATGTGTTAAAATTTATTTTAACTATCTCTCTTCTCCGAAATTTCCTTATATTTTCACCACACTACTTTGAGGTCCACAATGTTACTTTTTTAACGTCTTTAACTGACACTTACCTGATAAAACACTGCATAAAATGCAATGTTCTGTGATTAACTCCTCAGTGGCCTAAAGAATAAAAATAGATACAACAGTGGAAGACAAGTATTGTTAAAGATAAAACCATTATGCTTTGCAATGTAAAATGAAAGGAAAAAAAGCATTTAAAAATGAATATTTATGAATATAAGTATGACACAACATCCTCTCGGAATCAGTATGAAATTTCATTCAAAGAAATTAAAATATCAGAGTAAATATACTATAATTTTGTCACACACAGTTATTTAATGTGTAAATGCTGACAATAATACGACACTCAGTAGAAAGACGCATAATAGTCGGAATGCATTTTGATAATAAAATTCTTATTATATAATTTAAAATATATGATTTCTCTAATGAAGTAAGATTACAAAATGGTATCAAATACGAATAAAATTTCTAATTTAATCTAATAGTTTTCTACGAATGAAGAAAATACAAATTGTTAATTATAAATTAAAAACTTTTATACCTCATGAATTCCAGCTGTATTCTGATCCCGATGAAAATTTATTTCCTGTTAAGAAAACTGCACGATGCTGTCGAACCGAATCGATTGATATAATAAAATTGTACATCTTAAGCTTTAATGGATTCAAGATACATTTCTTACTATTTGCATCCAAATAAATCGTAGTTTTTTTTTTAAGACAAATTTTAAGCCACTATTGCAATCTATTAAAATTGCTTTTCAGGAACATGAATTACTCAACTATTCAATATTCGAAACCAATGCTTCTCAAACTTTTTAACTGATTTAAAACCTACAAAGGGCGCACTACATATAAATTTCCAACAAATAACACTCAACAGATAGAGATCCAGAAGATCAACTCCACAGAATACTACTTACAGACGGTGGAGTCTCAGAAGCTGCAATGGAAGTTTTTTTAACATTGTAAATCAATAGACGCTAACATTTCTAGTAGCTAACCGTAATTACCAACCGTTACCGCTCCTATAGTTTCTCAGAAACCTTTGACGCATTATTGCTGTTAGGCTACTATTTATATGAAGAAAAAAAGCAACCAGAAAGGCTAGTTGTTTGTAATGAAAGTTGCCTTTGAATGGGAAAACTGACAAAAAGAGATATTTATTTTTATATGGGGGTAGATATTTTTCTGGAATACCACAGGGCCAATCCTTTGAGAATCACTCTCCTAGAATATTTTTGATCAATTCACCCATTATGATGTATGAAAATTGAGTTATTTTGATTAAAGGAAACAATAATTTACAATCAGAAATTTTATTTTTTTCATTCAATTTTCATAAATACCATTTTTTTCATTCAATTTTCATAAATACTATAATTTTAGCCTTGGGGAGGGAGAGGTTGGAATAAACAACAACTTGTTTCATTTCGTAGGTTTTGGTCTATTCAGTCTTCTGTCTTTAAATGCTTCCCTAAAACATGATTAAATAATTTAAGGGAAATTAACTCCTATAAATAATGATATAAAACAGCAAACATTGAGATGATCAATATTAAAACAAAATATTAGACTTCAAAAGAAAAATGAAACAATTATTTAAAATGAGTTTTATTTTTAAATCTAATAAATGAGCATTTCAGATTATACAAATGATATACATAAACATGAGGTTATGTTTCGCTACGTTAATTTAAAATATTTCTGCGAAATGTTTATTCTTATTTATCTTTTTTTATCCAAAGATACATAAACTTTTATAAATTTCTATAGAATTTTACTGTATAGTGACTTAGGCTCAAATAAGAGTCGAAACTTTTTTCGACTCTTGTTTGATTTTTTGAAGAAACAAAAGCTTAAAGAATAAGGATATCTGATTTATTATTTTGTTAAATTAACTTTAAATTTAATTTAAGAAGGCAGTTCAAGAACTCTATGTTATATGAACAAAAAATCATTATAAATAGCAAATAGTTTTCAAATATTTATTGAAATTGATTATGTATTACTAAGGTAATCATAGTTAATACTTTCTCTCCCAAATATTTCTTCCTATTCAATTTTTTCACGCCATCGAAGTTGCATTTTACAGTAATAATTTTATTAAAGAAACAAACAGTTTTCATTAAATAACAAGAGATCCACATCATTTCAAATTAACTAAAAAGTTTAAAACCCCCAAAATCAATGTTTTTTCTTAAATTAAAATAAAAACAAGAAATTTCGATGAAAAGCTCATTATACTTATATTTATTGTATTAAACATCATTTTAAAATCTTGCATTATTTTATAATATAATAATTACATTTTTTTCATTAAAGACAATTATTGGGGGGAAGAAAAGTTTTTGAAAAATAATTAAATAATAATTAATCTGTAATGCATTCCTGACATCGCCTTTCTGTGGTTGCAATTAAATTGACTCCTCCTGAATTGGAGGGAACTTATCTTCCAGATGATTTGAATTGAGGTCTAAGGGTTGATTTGAGAGCTGAAAGTAACCACCTTACAAGATAGATCCACGATAAAATGATGATTTCTTTCATTCCATATTTTGTACAATATATCTGTAGAAAAGCTTAGCTCGGGTAAGGTTATCACGCGTTTGGAAGAGGTTTATCCTCTATAGCATATAGGTCTTCTTAATATCTCTCAGTCCTTCCAAGGAACATATGAAGGTCACTTAACCTAAACCATGATCCTTAGAATTATATCTTTCAACAAAGTGAGATGAGAAATAGCCTTGTTTTCTGCAGATCCCAACGCGCCTTAAATAGCTTTCCAAATGAAACGTCTATGGAGAGTTCAGACCTTCACAGATGCCAGGGGCCCTGTTGTCTTGCTCAAAGAAATTGAGTACTTCTTAAGATTCTTCTGCATTGCAGTCTTCTTTCATGGAAACATGATTACGATCTTTCGATCGAGATGTCTTCCGATCATAGATGCAGATATTTTTGTCCCTGTTAACACATTAAACTATCAAAACCAAATGCTAGAATAAAATGCACAGAAGCTTACCTTCGTTGGAGAAACATTTCAGCTTACATCTTCAAAATAATGTACTATTTTACAAACAAGTCCTCAGATCTTCTCTTATCTACAATGCCCCAATAGGGAGACATTCTGCTAAAACTAACTTCACAAGATTCATACCCTGCAGAACAACATACTTCGCATCACCACTGGAACTAAGTACACTACAAACATCCATGGCACCACCGTGACTCGAAATCTATGGTACCGAGAGCCAGAGCGCTAGCCACTCGGCCATTCAGGCCTATCTATGATATCACAAATAACAATTATTTATAAAAAACTGAAAATCAACTAAAACTTATTAAAATCACATATAATATGAAAACGTGAAATTGGATATAAATACCAAGTTCTTAAAAAAATAGTGTTGGTTCATGTTATTTCTTACCATTTATAAAAATAACCTTTTTATCTTTATTTTCATTCTTTAATGATAAGTATCGAAGTACATGTTTTTCTTAAAGTTCGAAGATAAATAAATTTATATATCCAAACGATATTCATACCACAGGAAGAAATAACTTAAATATACAGCTTCATACAGAAAGAGGTTTGGTTCGGTTTGTCGCTCTACGGCCATTTTTTGCACACTTTAGGCTAATTAGACCGAGACTTACAGTTTAACGTGTATTCCAAATAACTAACAAACATCCATACCACTGCCACGATTCAAACTTGAAGCCTGTGGTAAAGAAAGAGGAGAACATCTAATGTTGCGATATTACAGTTCCTTTTAAGAAACAATAATTCTAGGATCATAAAATTATATTTATAATACAAATTGAATCATAGCAATGTGTTTGAATTCTATAATAAAACATACTAAAAGTCTCTCTGATTGTCTTATAATAATTTTTCTTCGACAATAATATTCGAGAAATTAATATTATGATATGTTTAGAATCCTAATTTCTATATCTCGAACAAAGTGGAACCCTAGTAGTGAGTCTCCGCTATTTATTTTTATTCATCGCATTTTGGAAAAATAATTTATCATTAAAAATTGTGAATATTATTAGTCTGTCTTAGAATTTTCTATGAAAAGAATATTCCTGAAAATATTATTATGATATTAGGGTTGTTTAAATATTCGCAATACTAGGATCAAAAAATTATATTTATAAGTACAAAGTGGAGAACAATATTGCGCTTTTATTTTTAATATAAAAAAAAATGTAATATTTTGGTTGACTTTCTGGTTGTCTTACAGTTTCCTTCAAAAATAATAATTAATATTAGGAAATTAAAGTTTTTGAAGGATACATAAATCTAGGATCATAAAATTACATTCATAGTAAAAAGTGGAGCATAAATAATGCTCTTTCTTTTTTATCACAAAAAAATCACATTTTTCTTCGAAAGTAATATTCGAGAAATTAATATTATCAGATTATTCAGGATACATAAATCTAGGACCCTAAATTTACATAGCACAAATTGTCCGCTGTTGTGGATGGGTAAAAGCAGCATAGATCCAAACTTTTATGCCATTAAATAAAAGAAATTTATTTCAAAGAGAAATGAACCGTTATCAGGATTCAAAAATAGAACGATACATCAAAACATTGGCAGTGTCTTTTTTCTTCCATCCAATCAGATGTTTTGGTGTAAACGTTGACGGTTTTAAAACTAAGATAATAGAGAGTTTTTGCGTACTTTTGGCTTTTTCTCCCTAGCGCGCATCTGTAATAATGCTTCCTATGAGCATGCGCGCTAGGGAGAAAAAGCTAACGGACGTCCAAAATACGGTATGCAAAAACTCTCTAATGATCCCGTACAACATCGGTTCGAAATATTCGACAAACAATCCAACAGTGGAGCAGAGTAGTGCGCTTTTCTAGCTTCTACTTAATTGCTAAAATAAATTATCCTAAAAAAAATCTCGGATTGTCTTACAGTTTTCTTCGAAAATAATGCTTTTGAAAATATTATTATATTAGGTATTCATAATACTTGGATCATAAAATTATATTTACTGTACAAAGTGGAGAAGAGTATTTTTAGTATAAAAAATTGTAAATATTCTTAATGTGTGTCTGAGTGTTTTATAGTTGTCGTCGAAAATATTATTCGAGAAATTATGATTATGAGATTAAAGATTTTGAAGGACACATAATACTAGAAACATAATATTATATTTATAATTCATATATATTTTTTATCATAAAAAATTGTAAATATTGTTAATGATTCTCTGATTGGAGTAGAATTTTCTTCGGAAATGATATCCCAGTAATTAAAATTAGGATATTAAAATTGTTTAAGAATACAGAATTCTAGGAACATAAAATTCTATTTAGGTAGTGAATAATAGTGCACTTTTATAGCTTCTGCTTAATTGGAAAATAATTTATCATAAATAAACTGTAACTTTTCTTAAAATCTCTCTGAATGCCTTCAATTTTCTTTAAAAATAATATTTCAGAAATGAATATTATAAGATTAGAGTAGTTTAAGAATACATAAATTTAGGATCTAAATTATATTTATAGTACAAATAGGAGCATATTTGATTATTGCTTCTACTTAATTAGAAAAATAATTTATCATAAAAGATTGTTTTGAAAGTCTCTCTGATTGTCGTACGGGTTATATTATTTGAAACCTAAATGAAAGAATTAACTCCGATCTAATGTGACACACTTCTTTGGACGCTCTAGTCCAACTGCAATTTGAAATACACTGCAAATCAACTTTCCAAATCCATAGTACTTAACATTGAATTAAATTTAATTAGACATAAGATTACGTTTCTTGTATAGCAAATAGTATTTAATAATTAAATATCTATTTATTTAAAAACATAATTATTGTAAATAAATAACGAATAAATAGTATTTCAAAAAATTATATTCTTCACATTCTACAAAACGGATATGAAACAATGAGATGAAGGAATTTGGTTTCGGGGACAGAATTCGTAATAGCAAACAAAAAAAAGTCATTTATGAAAATTTTACATTGAGAATAATATTATGTTTTTTTTTAAATATTGTGTTTTAAATTTTATTAAAAAGGAGATTAATAAGGAAATTTTTTTTATTGTATTCTGGAAAAAAAAATTTTGCTGCATTTTATCCTTTGCTTAATATATATAGAATGGTCTAACATTTTTTTTATTTGATGTTCATATAAAATATATTGCTTTAAATACAGACAATCTTTTTTGTTTTCTACATTTGGCTACTTTTCGCTATTTCATTTTCATGTGCTTTACATAGCTTTTACATACATAATTTGAAGTTTTTTTTAATGGATTTCTTCTCAGTGAAATTTTTGCATAAGCATAAAAAAATAGAAATATTTTAAAAAATAATTTATAAAATACTTTTATTTGAGAAATGAGTTTATAAAATTTGCGTTCTTTTAGTGAAAGACAAATGAAGAATAAAGAGACAATCAACAAGGCGAAAATATGTCAGTAAGAAATTGATTTTGTTTTCATAAATTGATATTCAATAAAGCACAAATAATTTGTATATTATAATAAAATCCTCCAGAATCAATATAAAATAATCTTGAGTTATGTAAGAAATTTATATTTTGTGCATTTGTTAAATTGACCTCATTTTATTCAAATGCAAAAAAAAAAAAAAAAAAAAAAAATCACAATATAACTATTTAATGTACATATAACAAATGATTAATTAAAGTATCTAAATATTCTAAAAGCATCTAAAGATTTTTAGTATCTAAATATTCTAAAAAAAAATAATTATAGTAATTATTTTTATTGTTATAGGTATCAAGCGTATATAATCTTAACATATTTTTTAAATAAGTATAATTTATGTTATCATAAGAGGCAAAGACGCTTTCTGCAATGTATGTTGTTTCCACTTTGTAAACAACTGCATTTTGGAATTTACAGATGTAGATCTAGTAATATACACTGAAGTGACAAAAATCATGGGATACCTCTTAATATCGTGTCGGCCCTCCTTTCGCCCGGCGAAGTGCAGCAACTCGACGTGGCATGGACTCAACAAGTCGTTGGAAGTCTTCTGCAGGAATATTTCTTCCATGCTGTCTCGACAGAACGTCCATAATTGAAAGCGTTGATGGTGCAGGATTTTGGGCACGAACAGACCTCTCGATGATGTCCCATAAATGCTCGATGGGATTCATGTCGGGCGATGTAGGTGGCCAGATCATTCGTTGGAATTGTCCAGAATGTTCTTCATACCAATCGCGAACAGTTGTGGCCCGGTGACATGGCGCAATGTCATCCATAAAAATCCCACCGTTGTTTGGGTATATGAAGTCCATGAATGGCTGCAAGTGATCTCCAAGTAGCTGAACATAAGCATTTCCAGTCAATGTTCGGTCCAGTCGCACCAGAGGACCAAGTCCAGGCCATGAAAAAACAGCCCACACCATTACGGAGCCACCACCAGCTTGAACAGTGCCTTGCTGACAGTTTGGGTCCATGGCTTCGTGGGGTCCGCGCCACACTCGAACCCTACCATCAGCTCTTACCAACTGAAATCGTGACTCATCGGACCAAGCCACGGTTTTCCATTCATCTAGGGACCAACCGATATGCTCACGTGCCCACGAAAGTCGCTGCAAGCGATGTCGTTCTGTCAGTAAAGGCACTCGAGTCGGTCTTCTGCTGGAATAGCCCAAGAAAGCCAAATTTCTCCGCACAGTTCTAACAGACAAGTCCCTTGTACGTCCCACATTGATTTCTGCGGTTATTTGACGCAGTGTTGCTTGTCTGTTAGAATTTACGACTCTTTGCAGACGTCGCCGGTCTCGGTCGTTAAGTGCAGGCGGTCGACCACTGCGCTGTCCATGGTGGGATGTTATGCCTGAAATTTCATACTCTCGGCACACTCTTGACACAGTGGATCTGGGAATGTTGAATTCCCTAACGATTTCCGAAATGGCATGACCCATGCGTCTAGCTCCAACTAACATTCCGCGTTCAAAGTCTGTTTATTCCCGTCGTGCGGTCATTATCACGTCAAAACCTCTTCACGTGAATAACTTGAACAGAAATGAAAGCTCTGCGAAAGCACTGCGCATTTATACCTGTTCTATGCGATGCTACTGCCATCTGAAAATTTGCATATTGCTATCCCATGACTTTTGTCACTTCAGTGTATATATAGACGTAGTAATCCTTAAAATCCAGCTTTAATTAAGATTTTGTTTTTTACATTTGTTTAAAAATTGAATTAAGAGATTAGATTCCATTACTTTGAAGTTCGTCTTTTTCATTTGTATTGATTTTATTCTTTTACGTTTGGACATTTTTTACATTGACTTGAAAAGCATAACTTACTTTCTATTATCGTGACTTATTTGCTAACATCTTGTGTTTGCTTTGACTGCAATCAATTAAGTAAAGTATTTATTAAAAAATTATTTTTACTTTAAAGAAGTGTTGTTCCTACAAATTGACATTCAAATTTAAACAGTTAATTAAATAAAATGAGAGAAACAGATGTTTATTTTTAGACATAAAAAAGCAATTGTGAGAGTTAGAAAAAGGAAATAAGCAAGATTTGCGAAAGCAAGTATAGTATTGAATACCAATTGAATCGTTTGATAATGCCTTTCTAGAACGACGACAATCGGAATATATGAAAAAATATCGCAAAATAATGAATGAACAACGAGATAAATCAAAGTTGTTTTCACTAAAATTTCTGTTTTTTAACTAAAGATTACCAAAATGTATTTTATTATTTTCATAAATTTTAGAATTTTTGCTTGTGGGATTTTTCAATTTCCAGAAAAAGAGTGCTCCGTTTTAATTTCAAGATTCCTTAAATTCTCTGCCTAAAGAAAAGTTTAAAAGAATATTTATTGAAATGAATGATTTTTTTCTAACAATTAAATTATTTCCTGTTTTAAATTACAACATTCTTATATTGCACATTCCAAAAGTAATACAAACTATAAACATGCAACACTCAACTACAAACATTTTTATGCGGTCCTTTTTTGTGCGACTTTTTAAGTGCCATTTTGTGTGCGTGTGTGTAGTATATAAAACAATTCCATCAAATGAATCATAGCATTACCATGAATTTTATTAGATGCGAAGTAGCATCTTCAAATGATTGTTTCAAAAATAATTTTGAACCAGCTTTCCACAAGAAAATCTGCGTACTTGACTATGACGAATAGTTTTAAATGCACATTTTAGAATTTACATCAATCAAAATGAGTGGTTGTGTGTTTTCATTGTGTCAAATAAAAGCAAGCCATAAGCAAAGTTAGCCATTGAAAGTTAAGTGTTTTGTTAAAAAATGTTGGTAATCACTTAAAGCTATGGCTTAGTTTTCAACCGAGTACTGCTTGGGATTATTCAATTTGCATCCTCATTTTTCATTGAGGATTTTTTCTTATTTGTAATTTAAAGTTTGTAAAGGCAATATACAAACATCCCAAACTTTCAGTAACCTTATAGATATTCACTTGAGAAAAGAAAAAAATTTTCTCGATCGAAAATAATTTTGAATGCATTGTTTGAATATAGCTTTTACATAGTATCCGTTGATTTTCTACAAATATCCTCTTACATTTTTTATTACTGTTATTTTTGCAGTATAAAATTCCCACACATTTTACAGTTTAACAATATATATAATACACCAATGTATCCCTCTTAGATTCTTCAATCGGTTTTTTTTTTTGAATAAATACTTACTAATTTTATTATAGAACGTGAAAATTTTCTTAAATAATTCGAAGTGAATTTTAAAATAGTTATTTGAAATATGAAATGTATAAATTGAATCTTAAACTTTCAGTTTTAAATAATCCTACGAATTATTATTTCGTGTCGTTTTCTTAATCTCATTTATAATCCCCTTTTATTTTCATAATAAGAGTTAATACTTAAAAAATATTCAATTTTCAAGGAAGGTAATCTATATCTGTTTTCATGCCTTTCATAATTTTGTTATGAAATGTAATAAAGTAATAACATTATTTTTAATGAAATATTTTTCCCTGAATGAAAACTATCTTTGTAATTTATCAGTTATAAGAAATTCAGATTTTCTCGTAGAGGTATTAAAATAGCTTGTATTGAACATGCGAAAACACACACCTCCACACATTTAATATCTTAAAAAACTAAAATATTAATCTGTTAAAGTTACATTGTAAGAACGAGATTATTATGACTTAGGATTTTTCCTTCCTACTGATTATCATCTTGATATAATGTTAGGAATTAATGTGACCTACGTGGAAAATGCCAATAACCAATTTTTTTTTTTTTACTGTATATATCGATATGAAACGTAAATTATGCTTTCAACTAGTTTTTGAATGCCATTTATAATTCCCTTGTATTTCTATTTTTTATTCTTGTATTCGATGATTTTTGAATGTCTTTCTAAGGTGAAGTACCCAAACAGGCCTCTGGAGTTAAGATAAAATTTTATCTCCCCATTTTTTATTGCGATAGATCGCACAACATGTGCAGCAAGTAAACGCTCGTAAGCAGCCTGATAAAAATGACTTTTTCAATGATAAAAATCGCCGAAGAAAGAACACCAAGAATTCCAAGATAAGATACCTAGGTGAAATAGGTAGAAAGCAAATAAAGGCAAGTTCAAAGTCTGAGTTAGGTGAACTTGTGCAAAATAGCAGGAAGTCGGCTTTCAGTGGTTTTCAACGATGTTATTTGCTCTTACACTGTATTCGCAGTGTTGAAAATTTATACAACTTTCTTAGTAAGTATCATTTTATATGCCTTTGTATTGATAGTATTAACTTTGGCTTTGTTATAAAGACAAATATACATATCATTAATATATCATATGCTTGTAAGTATCATTTTATATGTTGTATTGATGATACACTCAAACCTGTTTTTATGCTGTCATTTTTTTATGGGGTATATAAAAAAATTCCATCAAATGAATATTTTGAATAAAAATAAAAATGTAATGTAATTTAAAAAGAAAAACAACAGATGGCTGTCAAAATAATATGCAAATTAAAAAGAATAAAACCCCTAGTATTATATCATTGCATTATCATGAATTTTATTAGATGCGAAGTAGAATCTTCAAGTGGCAAAAGTGATTTGGAACTCTAGAAGAAAATCAACGTACTTGCCTACGATGAATAGTTTGAAATGCTAGAATCTAGAGAAGGAATCATTTTGGAATCTAGAGAAGAAAATAAAACAATTCAAAGTGTTCCGGTGTGCAAATTCAACTTTTCATTGTTTGGAAAACCAATTTCTATTTACATCGCGAGATATTTTCTATGTGAGCTTTTTTTATGCTGTTCCTGTTTACCGCAGAAAAGAATTTCTTTTAACGTATTAATTGATTTTATTCAATGAATTTATTTATTTATGTGTCCCAAAAAATATATTTTATAACTACTCATGAAGTTTCAGGATATTTTTTATGTGGTTTCTATTATATATTGCCTATTCTCTCTAAAATATTATTTTGGGTTCAAATTAACTGTACTGAATAATAATTTTTCTAGATTACTATGTTCATAACCAATGATGTGCTAGATTCTTGTGTATCACCAGAACAGATCAAGAAATAAGAAATAGACGTTTATAAAAATGTGTTACTGTTATAAATATTACGTTATTTTTAATCAAAGACATGTTCTTTAATTCATTTTCCTTCTGAACGCATTAGAGCTTATACTTTGAATTAAAATCGAAAAATATCGATCCGACGCCATCTAATAAAACAAAAATAGCGCTTTGGATGTGACATTTAAACATGGTTGTGAAATGTGATATGACGAAAATTCCTTGGATAGATAAATAATACCTTTGCAACATTTGAATAAATAATATTATTGATGTTTTCCTATCTGTACATTTTTTCAATTGTCGCTCCCCTAGGATATATTGAATGTAGAAATATATTAACATTTCTCAAATAAAATGCCTTTTTCTATTTAAATTTTCATTCGTTTGAATGAAATTCAATGTCTTCGAGATTAGGGAATGACCCCTAAATTATCTTTATTTGAATGATGCTTTTATTGCTTTTGCTACTTAAATGATGCGTAATTATTCTATGGCATAGATTTCAATCAGTTTCTCTTTATTTGAATGATGCTTTTACTAATACCCTAATGATGCATAATTATTCCATGGCATAGATTTCAGTCGAAGGATAACATAATACGACCAATAACAAAATATTTACAAAAAATAGGTTTTTATTAATATTAATATGCTAATATTAATCAAAAGGAATATATAAGTATCACAAATCTTTCATTTATTTTCGACCTGAAGAATGAAGGCATTTATTTTGAAAATAAATTGCAAATTTTGATCCGTTAGTTTTCTTTAAGCTAAAAATATCTGTTTGGTATTAAAGTGATCGGATGTGTTTTTGAAAATAAACAAATTTATAGCAACAGTAAACCTTACAGTTGTTATAAATTTAACAGCTGTCAGGTTCGAATAGTAGGTTTGAACTGTAAGATTAAACAGCAGCAGACTGAATTTATTCATTTATTAATTGTTTTAGATTTATGAAGATTTCCCATCAAGATAAATAGATAAACCAAATTCTTTATCATTCATCTCTAATATTTTCACACACGTAATGTTTAGAAAGGCTTTATAGAACTTTTGTCTTTCCATTAAAATCCCTTTTAATAGAATGAATTGAAATTCTCAGCATTTCCACACAATGCTATTGGAATTGGAAATTCTGCCATCTATTGAAGAACCTATTACTAGATAACTAACCTATTATTGGATGCAAAAAAATCTATATTTAATTATGCATATTCAAATGATATACATTTTAATAATCTATTTCTATTTTCTTGTACCATGAAGTTTAGTAAAATTAAAGGAGCATTATGCAGTATTGAAGAACATTACAGACAGAGATATCCTTAAAAATAATTGATTATTGATTATTCTCATGCTTTAAAAGTTCTAATTCCAAATGGCTCAAAAAATAAAGTATTAAATGTTTAAAATTTATGACTAACATTTCACTATTAAAATTTCAAGAAATATTATATTTTAATAAAAATTATGCTAGTAATTTTTATAGAATATGTTGAGTGTTACAATTGTTTGTTTCATAGCAGATTTTAATGGATTTCAAATTATATATTTAAACATTTTAATAAGAATTATTTTGCATTATAAGGAAGGACTGACAATTGTGGGTGTAGGAAAAATAATGTTTTCATTTCAGTTTAATGTATCAGATAGAAACTTATTTCAAAAGAATGTTGAATTTTGTTCATTATAAATAGGATATTTTGAAAAATTTAAATAATTTGAAAATCAAATTTTTCATATAATTTGCCGAAACTTTGTGAAACTACAATTCCACTTTAAATTTTTTATGCTTGAACTTCGAAAGCCTTTCGAAAATATTTTTTGATAATTCTTAATTTTAAAATTTCCAAGAAAATTTTGTTCTCTAATGTTATCAAGAATATTATCAATTTTCCCCACTCTTATCGCACATTTAGAAATACTACGAATATTTTTTTATTATGAATATACTTTATAAGCAAGATATAAAATAGTATAACTAAGACATCAAATTGATAAATTGTTTGATTAATTTTTGTATAATTTAAATGTGATGTACGCATTAAATGTTTAATAAAAGGTCTGAAAAATGCACATATTTGAAATAAACTCAATAGTTCCTTTTATGCAAATTCAGTTATTTTGTTGAGGTAGCTTTCTATATTATATATGCTTTTTCTTCTAGAAAAATGTTTACTATGAATGCTGGGACAGCTTTTATTGCATTTTTTGGTAAGCTTCACTTATTTTGACCTCTTATGGATCTTTTTTCTATAATGTAAGCAAAACCTTTTGCAAATGGAATTCTTATACATTTGTAGAGCAGAATACTAATTTTAAAACTAGAAATTTTTATGTGGGCTTTTGATCTTAAAAAGAAATTGAAATATCTTCCTGATAAATGTGTCTTCCAAATTTTTAAATTTGGTGATTGTTTTGATTGATTTACGGCAATCTGTAAGAAATATTTCAATGATCCTTTCCTTGAGTTTTCAAGACTATTGCTTGAAAGAATTTACTTATACAACATAGCCAAGTTTTAATAAAAATCAATGACTATCTTAATTTGACAGAGCAATTATTTATTTTTTGTTTTTAATCTTTTGAAGTGATTTAGGCCAATTTTACAGGCTATAAAAATAGATTCTTTCTTCTAAACTTATTCAAAATTCATAACTTACTGAAATCTGGAAGGGCGCTAAATTACTCCGAATAACGTGCTATGACTGTTTCTTTTAAACATCGTTTAGAAATGGGCTAACATAGTTTCCAAATTACTATTTGAAATAATTTTTGAAATTTTCAGAGAAGAATTTAATCAATAAATTTAGAATTTCTTTTCCACCAATATGTAGTTATATGAAAAGGACTTTCTTTTATTCTTTTGAAAGTAACAAATTTTATATTAAGCTTCAAGAGGATGTTCATCACTATAATAATATCGAGAAAAATAATAGAGAAAAAGATGATGATGAATTGATTTCATTTTTTTTAATTCCATAATTTCAATTGATTTATTTGAGATCTTCAATGAGCTGTTGAAACTGCAACAAACAAAATCAGAATTTCAAAAGAGCACATTAGATAACTTGATTTTCCACCTCTTTTGTTTTAATTAAAGGTATTAAAAAGATTTTCATTCATGTAAGTTAGATCAAAATTATGCATTTCTAGTGCGAAGATTAGTTGAATTTCTGAAAATATCGGAATTGATTAAAGAATGCTCTTTTTATTTCTCAGCAGAATTAAAAATTTATTTTCGCAAAAAACGCCACCTACTTTTTAAACCTGCTTAGAAATGTTTTTATACTTTTTAAAACATAAAGAAGAGAATATGGAATATTCCATTAATTTTCCCACAAAAAAACATCAGCTTGAATCCTCGTTGAAAATATTCTATTGTTTAAAGGATCCTAAAATAAATAATAAAAACCTGCTAATTTTATATTATTGTTAGTTCAAAATAAACTAAATAAAAATCAAAATTTCACATAGCAGCATGCTGAAAATGTTCTCTTATTTAAGGGATTCTCAAATATGAAAGTTTGACATGAGGTTATGAGGTTAGAATTGAAATTAGTCTGTCTACTTAAATAATTTGTAATATCAAAATTAAATAATAAAAATTTGTTCATTTTTTTGTGCATGTTGGTGGAAAAAGCAGTTCATCCAGAGTAGTTGCACTTAATTTAGATGAAATTCATTGCATTTTAAACTTCTAAATGCAATATTCAATATTGAGGGAAGTCATTATTATGACTTACAGTAAAACATTTGAGTACTCAAAGCTGTTTTTATGCTGTCCTTTTGGTGCTATTTAAAAAGTATATGCATATTTTAAATAAAAATTAATTAAAAAATGTGATTTAAAAAGAAACCAACTGATGGCTGTAAATTACATGCAGATTAATAAGAATCCAATTGATGACCCACCAACTATTATATCATCATATTACCACGTTATTTATTAGATTATTATTAGGAAGAGGCGTAAGTGATTTTGAACAAGAAAATAGGCGTACTTGACTACGATGAATAGTTTGAAATGCACATTTTGAATCTATATAAAAAAATAAAACATTTAAAAATGTTCCTGTGTGTAAATTCAATTTTTCCTTTTTAGCTACATTGATTGACACATTTTCTATGTAGATTTTTTTTTTATATTCCCTATTTAAAGCATTAAAATTCTTTAAATGTGTTGTAAACAATATGAAGTTCCAGGATATTTTTTATGCGATTTCTTCTATCTCCCACACAAAAACAGATTTAAATTTGCAAAATTGCTTTGCAGTATTGAAAATATTTCTTTCATTTTACAGCTTTTCTTCCTATTGCTTCGCCTTTTATGAATGTCGGAGATTTCTCCCGGAATGGTCTTAAAAGATGTTACGAAAGAGGAACTATACCCGAAAAAGTGAATGGGCAAGATCTGCCATTACCAAGTTCAATCGAAACATTCATTTCCTTAATAGAAAGATACGAAACTAGGCAACCATCAGTGACAACAACTGATCTTATTAGAAAGCTATTGATGAGTTTCAAAGTGGATGATTTATCCGGAGATTTCCGAGCCTGGACTTCTTCGGCAAGATACGCCAATGATTTTGAAACGTACTTTTTCAACGTTGTTTCGAGACCAAAATATGAATTTGAGACAGGAGATTTTACAGATGATGAGAAATGTGCACTACATTTTATGCTCTCCCACACTATTAATGGAACTGCATGGGGAAATGAAGAATTGTTGGAAGACGGGTGAGTTCTAACTGTTTAAATTTATAGATACGTTTGAATGCAATCAAGAGTGGACATGAGGGTTGAGTTCCTGTGTGCATAGTACACATCAACTCAGAATCAAATTTTTTTTTTTAATTTTTTTTTTAAAGTAGCATAGGAGAGGCAGGAGTTAAAATTAAAAGGAAATAAATAAATTGGGAAAAAAAGAAGAAATAAAATTAAGCTTTTAAATTTGAAAAAGAGAGGTGATAAAAGTCCGAAGGTTGTAGGGCAGTCGGTGTGAATGCTGCTGAATGGTGATGACGACAGATGACTTCGTCTTATAGGAGGAGTCTTTAATGAAGAGGCAAAAGTACACTTCAGTCAGGAAGGATGAACTTGGACACACTAGACTGTGCAACTGTGCATGTGTAGATGTAATTTCCAGGAAAAAAGGATAGGTCTTAAGGATTAATGAAGGAATTTCGGTGAGTTGTGGGCAAAGAAAATTTGGGCTTTAATTAGGTTGTTGTTACGATAGATGAGTCCTTGAAAGGAGGTTTTTGAGGTCTTCTTGATGAAGTCTCCTATTTTTTTCAATGTTTGGGTCATTGTAAATTGTATCATTACGAATATACCAAGGAGCTCGAGTGATAATACGAAGTATTTTTTACTGCAGGAATTGCATCTTGTCATAATTAATTTTAGCAACTAGGGCTAACTTTTGAAAATAAGATATCATTATCACCATCAATAGCACGACAGCCCATGATAGGCCAAGGCTTCCCTTTGAAGAGATTTCCATGCATTCCTCTGGGTAACAATGGCCCTCCAATTCTTAATCCCTAGTACAGCAAAATCTTTTTCAACTGCGTCTATCTACCTCAACTTGGGTCGTCCTCTTCCTCTTTGTCCCTGAGGCTTTGCCAAAATGAGCTTTTTTACAGGATTTATATGCTTCATTCTAAATGCATGAGCAGCCTAGTTTAATCTATTGATCTTAATAAATTTTATAATATCTGGGTCCTTATAGCATTTATAAATTTCTGTGTTCTACCATCTTCTCCAACAATCACTTCCCCTAACATCTCCAAGAACAGCCCTTAAAATTTTCCTCTCAAATATAAGTAAGTTTATCAGATCTTAAAAATCTTGCTAAAGTCCATGTCTCAGAGCAATAGACCAAAATAGGTCTAATAAGGGTTTTATATAAAAATAATTTAGTTTTTCTGCATATGAACTGTGATTTAAACAGATTTCTTAATCAATAAAAAGCTTATTGACAGACACAATTCTGTTTTTTTATTTCAGGTAAGATATTATTATGGCAATTAATTTCTGATCCTAAATATTTAAAACTAAATAGATTTAAAAGTGTAAGTAAGCGTGTTCTCTTTAAAGTAGATTTAAAAGTGTGAGTGCCTAAGATAATATTGGGTGTATCCTGACAAATATTTCTTGTGGAAAACATATATTTCGTTTATTCCTGGTTTATATTTAGATGCAAAGCCCTTGCAGCCAATTCAAAAACTCGACAAGCTTCCTCCAAAGCTGCAAAAGATCTTGCAACGATTACAACATCGTCAGCATAAGCTAATATCTAAACAGACTTGAAGAAAATATGTACTCTGAAGTTTATACCTGAGCCTCTCAATACTTTTCCCAAAACAATATTAAAAATCAGGCCTGAAAGCGAATCATCTTGACAAACTCCATTTTGAATTTATAATTCATCAGACAACTCTCCTTGAATTTGAATTCTAGCTTTTGAATTTGCAAGAATAGCTTTCATTAAAAAAATAAGCTTGGATGGAATACCAATCTTCTCCCTCTCCTCAAATAATTTTTACCTATTAATACTATCAAAGGCCACTCGAAAATCAATAAATAAATCTCTTCTCGCACATTAAATGTCTTAGAGTAATGACGCTCCATTCTAATGTTTAACAAATTATCAAATTATCATAAAATTTCACGTTCATTATTTTTGCAAAGAGTCAAACGTGGTTTAAAGTCTCTTCGACTAAAATTAATTTTACGATAGAAAGTACGGCTTTCGTTAATTCCTTTAAGATATTCAATATGCTTTAGATTATTTTCTTTTAAAGTCTTTCTTTCTCATTTGATGTAATTTCTTTTCCTCACTTCTTACCTTATAGTATTCATCAACTGTAGATCTAGTATACCTTTGAACCATGTTATTATAAGCAAGTGTCTTCTTACAAGCAGCAGCAATACATTCTTCATCATACCAGCCCTTATGTTTTTGGTTTGCTAACTTTTCCCAAAACTGTATCAGCCGCTTTCACTACGTTATACTTAATATTTTCCCAAGTTCCATTAATATCATCATCAACTGAACTTCCCAGTAAGAAATTATCAACTACTTTACTATATTCTTTTTGAACTTTTTCCTCTTTCAGTTTTTGATAATCAAAGAGTTTTATTCTCTCACCTAGTCTCGTCCTCACACATGAGATCTTTCCACGCAACCTAGCGATGATAAGATAATGGTCAGAATCGACATTAGCACCTCTATATTTAGCAAATTGGTAAAATGTCTTTTGTCAAATTAAACATGATCAATTTGATTCTGAGTGATCCCATCCGGTGATCCCAAAATAGACTTGTATACATTCTTTCTTTGAAATCAGGTACTGTCAACAATCGTTTGATGTGCTGCAGCAAAATCAACAAGTCTAATGCCATTATCATTACTTACATCATGCAAACTAAAATTTCCAATAAATGGTTTAAAATCAATCTCATTATCCAACTTTGAATTCATGTCTCCAACAATCAATTTTATATCAAAAGAAGAACATGAATAATGCATGTTGCTAAATTCTTCATAAAAATCATCTCTTTCATCTTCTTTCTTCTCGTTAAGTATATACACACAAATAATATTTAGGTTGAAGAATCTACCCTTAAGTCTTGAAGATATAGCAACAAAATCTAAAATTAAATGTTTGATGCGCTTGTTAACAACAAAACCTGCTCCTTCAATATATATATATATATATATATATATTTTTTTTTTTTTTTTTTTTGATGGTAATTGTAAAAAATAACATTTCTTTTCCAATGTTCCATGACCGAGCCATCTGATTTCCTGGATGGCAACAATATATAATCTATAAGTATTCGGTTGTTGTTCCAACAGCAGTTGTAAGGCCTTTTAGATTCCATTTCCCCTTATCCTTGTTCCAATCCATCTCTGTAAGATCTGCTGGTTACTTTCTTCACTGGATTTCTTATCGGTGAGGATTTTTACGAGAGGGAGTTGTCAGCCCCACGCCCAACCCCCAGCCTGGAGGACCAGCCGCCTGATATAATCCCCAGGGGCAGGGTACCCAACTATACCTCCGGGCACTGGGTACCTATTTTAGTCGCCTTCTACGATACGCATTGGCTACGTTGGGACTATTCTACTCCAGTCATCACACGGCGATAGAAGTATTATTGAGTAAAATTGTTTATTTTCTTCTTTTCTGGCACGTTGTCACAACAAACTAAAATCTCATAATTACAGAAGTAGCACAGTTAATACATTATTTTCTCCTATACATTTTGAAGTAATTTAATTTGAATTTTTTTTCAACAGTTTTTCAACAGTGTAGCCGACACGATTGTTTCGATTACAAGTGCTCTTTAGTAAAATAGTAATGATCGAAATAAAGGGATATTGAGATAATGTTGAGATGGATTACTTTAAACATCTGATCTAACATTTCTACGTCATGAGTAGGCGATATCTTAATTTTGTTTTCATTGTCAATTTTAAAATCAATCATATACTCAAAAAATATCTAAATTTTTTAATTAAAAAGGGAAGAATATTGGCAATCATTCTAACATACTATGGCTTAAAAAATTTGTTAGTTATTTTTTTGTATTAGCACCGTCTTTTAATTAAGAGATTTAAATAAAACAAATTGCTGATAATTCTTTATGTATCACTTTTCGATGGATGAGAAAGAACAAAGGATGTTGAGATTATAAAATTTATTGTCTATTTTAGATGATTCAAAATAACCTGATTTTGTTTCTTTTCCAGCACTGTTAAGCATTCAGGATATTACGATGTGGCTAGTTTGCATTCGAAATGGAAACATGTATTTTCTTTAAATAAAGTTCTTTTAGGAATTCAAGTAAGATTATTAGGAAACAACGAACGAAATTATTGTTATTCTTGCAGAAATAGGAGAGATATAAAACTCCTTAGATGAAAGAAAGCCAAAGGATGTTAAGATTGTTAAATTTATTGTCTATTCAAATTATCTAATTCAAATAACTATAAATTTTTTGTCAATTCAAATTAACCTAATTTCGTTTCTTTTCCAGTACCATTAAGCACCCAAGAGAATACGGCGTGGTCAGTGTGCATTCGAAATGGAAGCATGCCTTTTCTTTAAGCAAAGTTCTTTTAGGAATTCAAGCAGGATTACTAGGAAACAACGAACGAAGTGCCAACGAAGTAATCCGCGCATTACAATCCGGACAAGGCGACGAAAATCTAGGTAGTGTGAAAGTGAATCGTCTCTATGCAGTAACTCTTGGAAGTAAGTACAAAAAATGTAATATTGAGTCTATTTTTCTGAGTCTGAGTATTTTTTATTTATTAATAATTGAAACGAAGATTTAATTGCTAATTTTTAGTACACTGCTTGAAATTTTTTGGTATATTAAAAAAATGTGATCCTGCAATTAATTGCAGGATTTTTAAACATGCGTATTATTAATAATTATCATTACGCAATTGTCTTGTATGTTAAAAACTTGAGTTATTTGAATTAATAAATTGATTTATCTGTTATTGGTCTACAAAACTTTATGCTGCGCGATTTTTTTAAGTTAAGGCAAATTCGATGAAAATCTTTTCGTGAGATTTGTGATTCAAATTTTTAGATATACTTATGAACTATTTAATGATGCTAATACGGGCAATATATTGCATCTATGACAATAGAGGCAACGTATGCAATAACGAGCAATAAATAGGCAGTAATAATGGCAGTTTTATAATGTTTCCGGTAATTTTTATTAAATGTCATACTTGTCATTAAGTTGAAATAAATATCAATCTAATGCAATAAATAACCAATAATATAGAATTGTCTGTCAACTATAACAGTTTTATTCATTTAAAACACACAGTCATCGTATTAAGTTATTTTAAAGAAAAACTACAGAGTGATTATAAAGACACAGATACAGATCGATATATGAATTGCTAGCCATCATACGGTTAACAGAAAATAAAACATTGTAACAAAACATTTTAGTGTGTTTCGAAAATTTTCTACATGACCTCTTTCATATATGATGACATTTGATGTGACAGATGGTGTACAGCACTGAAGTACATATTATGGAAAGAGGAATCTGTTGAACCTGGCGTCTGATGGCATCGTTCAAATCAGATGGAGTTTAAGGATTAGATGCATACACTTTGAATTTCAAGTATTTCCACAGCCAGAAATCCATGACAGTGAGATAGAGGAAACTTAGCGACTACGAAAACGTGAAATAGAGGGAAATAACTCTGTAACCAAACTGTTGTTAAGTAACGCTTTACAAACATGTGGAGGAGCACCATCTTACATCACAAGATGTCAAATGAAGCATTTCACTGTTGCAAATCAGGAATTCCCTTATTATTCAACATTTCTAGATAGATTCGAACACTCGTTACTTGTTTGCAGACCTTTGGCAGTAATTTCTCAAAAAAAAAAAAAAAAAAAAAAAAAAAAAAAAAAAAAAAAGGGCCGAAGATGAAGATGCTTATTATGCCACATTATCATTTTTTCTTCGTATAATAGAAGTGCAATCACATCATGCGGATTATCTTCTGTCCAATGCACGCAATTCTACGAATTAACGTTAGCAGTCAACGAGAAATGGGCCTCATCCGTCCACAGAATGCATAAAAGCCAGCTGTCACCGTCATACCGGATCACGAATTCATTCACGAAATCTAGCAGCAGTTGGTTATCACCCGCTTTCAACATTTGGACACACTGGAACAGATACGGAAAACATGTGGAAAACAGAGTGCATGACCTTGCGGGCCGTAGAATTTGGCGACTGCAGAATGTGTGAGACACCGCATGCACTTGCAAGACAAACTTCGCTTATCGTGTCGTGAACTATCAACAGTCTCAACAGGATCTGAAAGTCTTCCAGGCAGAGACCGATCGCAGGTGTACAAACAAGTTTCTTCAAATTCGCGTATCTAGTACAATTCAACTGCTGCAGAATACTGGTCTTGGCTTAATCTATAGTTTCTGTGTTCACTCAGATAATAATTCTTTACAATCTTCTTTACATTGTTCTTCTTCTCGTTTGGAGGGAGTTTCAATAGGCTAGGATCAGACCCGTCGTCTGGTGAGAGTCCCAGTTGTTTTCTCTTTTCTTCTTAGTCTCTCGGAGATTTTCCGGCTACAGGTACCGGTTCTTTATGGTGCTGCGGAGATCACATTTTAATAAATAATAGGTATTTGACATTTGAAATTTCTGAAATATCTTAAACTAAAATGTTCTGTGAACGGTATGATGGCTACCGACTTATATATTGAGAAGATTTTTTTATAATCATCCTGCATTTACAACAATATTATTCTGATAAATTACGCTTTTTTTCCATAAAAAAAAACCCTCTTGTTACTCAGCCTGAACTAAATGCATCTTCATGAAGAATAAATGTGTGCATGAAGGAGGGTTGTACGTAAAAAGACATGTTGGATCATATCCATGATAGAGACAGTTAATTAACTCCAATGCTTATATGTGGGAAAGTATCTCTGGATGGATTCTTTTTTAATTGTTCCTAGTGTTTGAGCATGTTTGAGTTACTGCTCAGTAGCATATTTGGGAGGATATAATGAGACGTATAGTTAGTTTCACATACCCCTTCAGGCAATGGCTTTGCTACAAATGATTTAATAAACACCATCATTTTTTTCATAAACATCATCATTTCATCAACCCCATCAGTATCATTATGAATCAGTATGATTATGACAAATTATGAAATAAAATAATAATAATCTTTATAATTTTCTTGAATGCTGTAAAAATACGTTTAAGGTAAATACGTGGTAAAAGGTTTCTTAAAATTATAATATTCATAATAATGATGCGTTCAACTCAATCATTCTTAAGATAAAATTTAATTTTTAAATTAATTCAATTTTATGAAATAATTCATTAACATAATGATGTATTCTACTTACATGTGTCAATTAAATATTCAAATAGTAATTATTAATATTATAATTCATAATTAATATTCAAATAATCTATTAATATATTTTAAAGTTATTTATAATAAAGTAATAAATTCATTTGCTAATGATTCAACTTGATGATAATAATGAATTCATCCTCATTATAATGATATATTCAATTACATGAATTCTATGGTATATTTAACTTAATGGTGTATAGCATATATCATTAATAATAGTAATGTAGTTTGAAAATGTATTAAGTTTAATCATAATGATGAATCCCTGGTTATAATAAGAAATTGATATACAGGAATCAAAATGATGTATTCAGCGTTACGTTTTGCGAATGCTTTATCGATGAATGTATTATCGTTCAGATTATTTTTCTTTTTCTTTAATTAATTTAAATGAAGATAAAAAAAGAAACTAGAAATAATTTGTATAATAATGTGTGTAATTATTTATTTATTCCCTATTTAGCTCTGGTTTCCCACTATGCGAACAAAATTTACAAGAGAAACGAACCTATCACTTTTGTTCCTAATGGAATGTGGAATGATGCTTCATGTCCAACTTCCTATGTTTTGAGTGAAAACAACAATAAGTATGTCACTAATTCAGTTATTCGAGGAGCAATTGATGGTGAGTACATCTAAATGGTAGATTTCAATACAAATTTGTTTTCTTAATACTGTTTCCGAAAAAATTGTTATTTAAAATAAATAGTTTTATTTTCATTTCAATTTGAAGAAAAATTAGTTGTCGAGTATCTTTATTGAGAGTCTTCGTATATATATACAAAGGCTCGACGTACAATTAACACAAGAAATTTCCGAAAGTTCACTGAAGAAATATTCAGTCATGCTTCCCTCGACAGCTGCCCAAAATTTCGAAAGCATTTCAGGTGAAGAATTTTGTGCATGAACTTACCTTTCGATTATATCCCATATATGTTTGATGGGATTCCTGTATGGCGATTTAGATGGCCAAATCATTAGCTGTAATTGTCCAAATGCTCCTCAAAACAACGATTTGGGCCGTTGAGAAGACGTATTGTCATCCTGGAAAAATACATCGCTGTTTAGGTACCCGAAGTTCATGAATGGCTGAAAATGATCTCCATGTTGCTGGCTTAAAAAGAGCCCACACCATTATGTAACCACCACCAGCTTGCACAGTGACTTGTTATCAACTTGGGTCTATACCACACTTGAACCCTACCATCAGATCATATCAACTGGAATCATAACTCATCTGACCAAGCATCATTTTTTCAAGTCATCTATGGGCCAACCGATATGTTCACAAGTCTAGCAGAAGCATTGTAGCCGATGGCGTGTTGTTAGGCACTCGGTCTTCTGCTGCCATATCCAATAAGGTCCTCGTGGACACATCTTACATGGATTGTTATTATTGCTTTTCCGTTAAAGCTGACTACTCTAGACACACGCCACTTATCACGATCATTAAGTAAAACCACCTCGGGTGGGTCGAAAAAAATCAATATTTGTTTTTCGGAATGTTTTAGGGAGGAAAAATTGACTATTGTAATAATAAGAAAAAAATTTAAATCGGTTAGCGACTTCCGTTCGCGCATTCTACATTAAGTTAATAAAAAAATGCAAAAATTGCGGTTTTTTCTCATTCTTTTTTTTTTTTTTAAATTTTTAAGTTAGTTAAAATTTTAAAAACACTCTTTATTTTTTATGATTGTTTTATGATTTAAATAACCTAAGTAAATTAAATTCTGCTCAGTAATCTAATTTTTTAAATTCGCATAACTTCGCAAAATAGAAATTTACCAATTTTTCGCAGTTTTCACTGTGCAACTCTTCGCTCGTTTTTCTAGAACAAAGCGACTCAGGTTGCACGTCCAGCTCCACCCACACCAACCAACTATACAATTGATCAGTGAGGTATTTACAAGATTATTTGACATACTGCGTTTTTTACTTTTTATTTTTTATATCTACTACACATTTAAAGTCTGATTTTTTTGGAGAAATGAGGCATAACCGATCTAGACTTCAATGGATATAATCATCTCTAGCTTCATATACACATCCTTTATTCGAGACGTTTTTCACAAGTTTGAGGCACTTCTCCATAGCCTGGGTGTGGCAGGGAAACTTTTGTATTTCTCTGATGAGGGTTGTGTCAAAATTAATGAGTGATTTAATATTATCTTCTCTTAGGTGACGCAGCATTGGGGGAATACACACCTCACAAGAATTCAAATTAATAATTTCAATGTAATCGGAAGCTTTAAAGTTTATCTTCGGTGGTACGAAATTTCTACAGTCTTCTTCTTTGGGACGGTTTGTCTTGCTTTTAAGATCCTTCTGTAATCGAGGTACCCAATATGTTCTCTTTCATCTACAAACATTGCCAACGGAACATTCTCCGGGTGAGCAAAAAACGCATTTCGTTGCAAGACTGGATTAACAACTTGAAGTAATTCATTGGATAAATACCATCATGTTTGGATTGCTTGAAAGACGTGTTTTATCCGTCAGTAAAATATTTGCCCTTTTTTTCATGGCAAATCCCCCAGATTTTAAGATGCAATCATTTATTTTAAGTTTCTGGGGGGATCTGGTGAACTTATATAGAATCTAAGGAGTCGGATGGTCATAGTTAACCAATTGAAATGAGACAATGAATCAGGGTCCCGATTTGGAAAGTCTTCTAGACGATGCCCCAAGGTAACTGCGTTTGAAATGTTTAACAGATACTCTTGATATTTGGTCAATAAATTCCTATCTATATCAGGAATCAAACAAGCTATGGATTCATAATCGACCACAGAGAGTTTTCACAGCAAGGAAGCTACTGCCCGATTCGGCCACTAAATGATTTAGGCCCTGTAGTTTGACTGGGAACTGTAGCGAAAAGGAAGTTCATTAAAATGCTGGAGGCATCTGCACCACTATAGCAGGCGTCCTACATGATTTTCTAGTCGGTGGATATCGTTCTTCCAATCAGTGTTGGTTACAGTGCCATTACATCCTAGTTTTTCTAATGACTGTTCGTTCAGACCAACACGAATTGATGCTTTGAGTTAACACCATTTGATGAATTTGAGGAAAGAGATACATGCCCAATATAAGTTGATATAGGTTGATTTATAAGAGAATACTACTGTCTCCAAAAAGTAAGACCAATTTTCAATTTAAAATTCCCGGGGCGTACAGAATATCAATTTTTTTTTGGTTGTTGACACTGTCTTTGATATCTGTGTGAAATTTGACGTCAAAATATTCAATAGTGTTTGAGTTACGCTTGGGTTTGTGAGACGCTAAAACTGATTCTGGCGATTTTTGAAATGTCTGAATTAACTGAGCCCTCTGGTCGACCATCAACCTCAACCGACGAAGCTCACATCCAAAAAATTAAAGATTTGGTGCTTGCAAACCGTTGATTTACAATTAGAGACCTTGCTGATGATGTTGAAATTTCAAAAGGATCCATCAATTCCTTTTGGGCCTCAAACGCGTCAAATCTCGATTGGTACCGAAAACGCTGAATGCTCCAGCTTCCATTGCATTGATTCTTCGTGACTTTTTCACCAAACATGAAACCCATATCATTCCACAACCCCCGTATTCACCTAATTTAGCATCATGCTGCTTCTGGATATTCCCCAGACTCAAAAGACTACACCGTTTTGTGTCGATTGAAGAGATTCTAGTCAAATGCTCAAATAATAATAATCAAATTCTCAAAATTCTGACCACAAACAGTAATACAAACTCTAGTGTCAAAGCAGTGCTTGGCGAACAATTCCAAAGACGCCAGACTCTTAGACAACTGGAGTCTCGAAAATGAAAACACAGCTGTAAACTCAGTATAAGAATAAAACATCAGGGTTGCCAGCCAGAAACTCGCCACGTGACGGGTATCAGTACCTAGCTGTTGGGAGAAGGTTGTTTGAAAGTACTCTGCATTCCTACACAAATAATGTACATTTTTATCAGTCCCTCAAAGTTTGTCCCGTTGGATCATCACATATATTCTCCTATCCTATATGCATATTATACTATCATACTACTGGTTATATAGGCCAATAACCAAGAGTGCATGGTAATGATGGCTTGACCACATGACCCTGTGGCTTATCTGTGAATTGAAAAGTTATTTTCGATTTTATTTGAAATATTTATCAACCAAAGCAGAAGAAATGAAAAAATTTTGTAAAAGAGTAATACATTTTTTTTCAGCAGCTTAAATTTGGTAAATATTACATTAATATAACTGAATGTTAAGATTCCTTAGTTTCAATAAGATGAAATAATGCAATTACATTGATCAATTTTATAAAATAGTAAGTTTCTGATGGTTTGTTAAGTCCTAATTGTTTTATTTATCAACACACAATTCATTTCTTGTTGAAAATTGTAATATGTTAATTGCTTTTAAAACATTGGGGAAAATACTGAAAACCCATTAATTTCTATCTATTTTCGCAGTAATTTCTTTTTTGAATCTTTTTTTTTCTGTTTCGAATTACTCATTTAATTTTTATAAGCATATCTTTGTAGAAGAAAAAGAATGAACTCGTTAATCGATTAATCAATTCACCTGACTCTTGAGATGCTTCTATTGACAAAAACTTGCATTGATTAACAACAAGTTTAAATTGAACGCGACACTTCTGCTATGCAGTTCTATTGAAATCTTGTAAACACTCGTTGAAAAAGTTCATTACAAATTTCGAGAAGTTAAAAAAACTCGCTTAACACTTTCGAGTACGTTACACAGAAGGCAACTTATTTCTCATAGCGAATAGAATTTAAAAGTGTACATGTAATATCCTTGATAGTTACTAGAGATCCAATTATTTCCACATTACACTCTGGCGCGCGAAATAAGTGATGATTGCATCATTTTTTTGTCAAATATTTAATATAAATGAATTCTTATAAATCGATTACAATGATATGCAATGCAAAAGGAAAGAAAGGGAATTCTTCATCGTTGTCATCATTCAAATACTCATCCGAAAGCCAACATGTTTCATTAACTGATAGAGATTTATTAAATTGTATTTTTTGAATGAGAAGAACATATTACCAGATTTTTTTTTTTAAATTAATAAAGCTACAATTTAGAAACCAAATACCTCCACAACTAACTTTTACTCCACGCCACATTTAACGCTGATTGTAGGTTGAGGTGCAGCGCGAATGCGTAACTGTCAGCCACACCACAAGTTGGCTTTTAGGTGTTGATGCTGCATTACGCGCTGGCGCGAGATTGGCAGCGAAAGTGTTAAAGTATTTCCCTAAACCTAGAGACGAAAGGGAATCTTATTAGAAAGTCATATCTTTTGTTTTTGTTCGAATGCAAACACTTAGACAGTTGTCTCAAAGACAACTAAGTGTGCAGCCTTAGCCTTTAGGTAAGCGCTGCACCGACGTTAGTCACTTAGAATGAGGTGCGTGTAGCTTGAAGATAAGCTACTGACGCGGAGTAACAATACCCCCCCAACGGTTTAAAGTGGATTCCGAACCATTACAAACATCTATGGCACCGCCGGGACTCGAACCCGAACCCCAGCGCCAGAGCACTAGCCATTCAGCTATTCAGGCCCAGAAAGTCATATCTAAGATTTAAAACTAAATAGTTTCTCATAAATCTTAAATGTTGGAGAGAATCCGTTAACATCAAAAGCCGAGTCCAGACGAGAGTGTCTCTGACAGCGAGAAACTTTATGTATCGGTGGGTGTGACAACTGGTCAAAAATGGCGTCTACGAGTAATCCCTTTGATGTGAGAGACTCTCTATGGAGTAGAGCGATATAATTGACTCCCTCCGAGGGTTCTGAGGCTCACTCGTTAGGAATTGGTTCACGAGATCATACACTTGTTTCTAGGCCGCTAACGGAAAAAACTGAATGAGAGGGACTTTCAAAAGGGAGTTACTATTTCCTTTAGAAGTCGGATTCCATTTTTAATGCGAATGTTATTTTTTTTCAGGACTTCTAATTGGACTGAAAATTTCCGACAAACCTGAAACTTTCCAAAAAATGAAGCTGAGTCAAATTCTTCGTATGTATTATGGAGCAACAGGTTTAATAGATGAAACTGATTCTGTCAGTCGAAGCAATTACCAATGGTGTGAGAGAGAGAGAAATTTCGATAACTTAAGAAACGTTCCAGATGAAATTTATAAATTCTATCTATTATACACAAGTTACTTGGGCGCCGAACCTGTTGAGCGTGCTCAAGAAGAAGTGAATGAGATCATCAACAGTATTCAGAAGTCGTCGGAAGTTTTCAATGATATTTTAGGTAACTAAATTCCCTTCTAAATAAATTAGGGGATGTTTATTTATTAAGCCTCTCAGTTTGAACTGATCCAATTCCATTCCATTATTACATGCATTGAGTACCTCTATGTTTCATCTCAACATAGAGACACCTCAATGTTGCTAGCATTTATTTGTTGCTTGATGGTAGTTGTATACTTTACTCTATTCTATACTAATAAGCTAATAATTAGCAATTCTATGCTAATAATTTTAACATCCAATTGCATTTTATTATGCTGTCAATGTATTGAGAAACATAGGAGAACCTTCTCCAATAAAGTATATAAAGTTAAGGTTATGTACAGTAAGAGATAACCACCAAGTGCGTTATTTTTCGTATGATCTCTGCCGGTTAGAGAAAGGTTATTCCTGGAGTACTTTTGATAGTATTTAAGTACAGAAAAAGCACTCCTGGAGGATTCTTTTTAAAGTATTGAAGGGAGTACTCTGTATCATATTTTTAAAGCATTGATCCTAGTAACTCTATCAGTGTTCTTATTCATTATTTGATTATTGAAAAATAGTTTCAAATTGAATAGAAATAGAATTCCAAATTGAATTCATGTTGTTACAAAAGTTTCTTCTAAATTTGTAAATATTTCTGAATTGAAAAGGAAATGGATTTATCAAGATGCCTTACAATATTATGTCTTACAATATGCAACCTTGTAAGTTGGCTCGACACTGATGGAATTCGGCAGGAACAATATTTTTTAATTGCATACTTTTAAAATTAATTTCTATGAATACGTACTAATGAGTTTTAGAATTCTGGTGTTAATGAATGTTCTTTCTTACAGCTGAAGCCTCGTCTGAGTGTTTGAGATCCGATACTTCCCTAGGTATGCTACAATTTTTTTCCCTTTCTCTCAACATTCACTGGGATTGACATGGATTCACAAAAACATTTGAATTGTACTTCCGCGTCATCTGATTCATTAGGAGGAATATTAATTAAGGCTTCAATGATTCCAGGAAACATTGAAGCCTTAATTTATTTTTAAATGCATATGTAGAAAATGTTAATAAATAATTGTACATTTAATTGCTTTTGTTAAGGGATCCTAAATGTGACAGTATTTATTTTGAATTTTTTTAACTATTTTTATAACCGGGTAAATCTTACGTACCATTTAGAAGAGTTATTAAAAATATTCTAATATAGCCCCAATTATATACAGTATATATTTTGAGATAATTTTGGTTGCTTTTTTTATCAGTACAGATTGTAATGGGGATGGGATAGAACCAATTTTACTGTAACTAAAAAAATTATTCATTTTAATATTCTTTCTATTTTAAACAATACAATTCCAAATAACTGACTTTTATACATGAAAGAAAATAACCGAAACCTTTGAAAAAAAAAATAGCATTTTCGAAAAGTTCATTTATTTGAAGGTTCAAATGGCAATCATTAAAGCTTTTTATTGGATTGAAAGCTAAGATGCTGAATATAATATATATTTTAATGTGATAGAAAATATTTTCACATTCTAATGAATAACATTTGTGTATAAATAATGTATCACTGAAAATATATTGCAAATAATTCAGCCTCTAAAACGAATTAGCAGATAATAAGAGATAAGAATCAGGCCACAATAAAAATAACTTGGAAAGTTACCAATCCATATTTTAGCTCTTTTTATAATAATTTTTAAGATAAATTGAAAAACAAGTAATATAAAAAAAAATTTTAAGCCAATTTTTAAACTACTTTTTTTTTCACTATATTGCATTATCAGTGAAAAAATATATATATATTTATTGTAAAAGAAAATTATTATCTCCTTTATAAATAATTTTTATTCATTTTTTAGAATTTATCTGGCGCCATCTATTGGTAGATATATGCAACTTAAATCTAAAAAAAAACTAAAATTAATTAATTTAATTTAATTACTGAATTAATATTTGAAAAAACTGTATTAACATCAAGTGTCATCCACTACAAGTTCAAAAAAAGGTATTTTAACTTGAGTGGATGAATAAAAAGTATTTTATTAACGATTGAAAATTTGAACAAGATATATATAGGGAGAGTGTGAGCTGATAGAAAGAATTGAATAATGAAAAAAACCAAAAAGACTTCACAAAAATTCATTAAATGAAGGTAAAGTTTATTGATAAATAAATAGTTTACAGAACCATCATTAAAAAATAATGTATCATTATAGCAAATGAATTTTTCATTTTATGTGCTACTGTGTAGTAAACATCATTCCTAAATAATACGCTTTTTTTAATCTTTTTTTATTTCCGCATGTTTTCGGTTCAGAATTTATTTAAAAAGGATTAAATTAATATTTAAATATTATATAATAACTCATCATATTTTAACTTTTAACAGATAAAAGATGTTCAACTCCATCTGACATATTTGCTATTCTAGACTGGGGAACTGAGGTACAGAGGAACTTCCAGATCGAAATTGTTGGGTGAGAGTATTTTAGGAAGATTTAGAATAAATTTACTATATACATTATTTTTTTAGATTTTATTTGACTTCTAATACATCATAATATTAGGGTGCATTTCCAATGGCAACAAGACGGTAACACGAAGTCAACTTTGACGAATCAGATTGGCGATCGAGAAGGATTGACAGTAGTGATCATTCACGATCTGAAAGTTGACGTAGCGTTAGCGTCGCTTTTCTAGCGTAAATGCACTTTTAATGTCAATGCAGCGACTTGGTGTTGCCAAATATCAATAAATTTACTTAGAGTGTATTTCATTGGCAACATGACGCTGGCGCTACATCTATTTTGACGAATCAGATTAGCGATTGAGAATTATCACTACTGTCAATCAATCTCTGATTAATCAAAGTTGACGTCGCGTTAACTTCGCGTTACCAATGAAAATGCACTCTTATTCTTGGTAATTTTGTAAGAATTGTAATTAAGGTTGTAGTTTATCTTTAGTATCAAAAATATTAAAAACACATTATTTTTGTATACGTTGTTATTGTATGAGGGGGGCGTGATGAAAATTATAATTGAAAATTGGGTCGCAAATATTGAAAGGTTGAGAAACGCTTGTTGTGATTGCCATAAGGGTACATTTCCACTGATGTGACGTCAATGCAATGTCATCTCTAAAGAATCAGATTAGCGATTGAGAATGATTGACAGTAGGGAATTACTAATTCGAGAATGATTGGCAGTAGTGAATTACTAAATCGAGAATGATTGGCAGTAGTGAATTACTAAATCGAGAATGATTGGCAGTAGTGAATTATTAAATCGAGAATGATTGGCAGTAGTGAATTACTAAATCGAGAATGATTGGCAGTAGTGAATTACTAAATCGAGAATGATTGGCAGTAGGGAATTACTAAATCGAGAATGATTGGCAGTAGTGAATTACTAAATCGAGAATGATTGGCAGTAGTGAATTACTAAATCGAGAATGATTGACAGTAGTGAATTACTAAATCGAGAATGATTGACAGTAGTGAATTACTAAATCGAGAATGATTGACAGTAGTGAATCCCTAAATCGAATGATTGACAGTAGTGAATCACTACTGTCAATCATTCTCGATTGCTAATCTGATTCGTCAGAGTTGACGTCCCGTTGCCAATAGAAATACACCCAAACACTCCTGCAACGTCAATCATCACGAATCTTCAGGTTTAATGGAAATGGAGCAGCATATAATCTATAGACAAGATTACAAAAAATAATTGTATGGTACATCATACTACTTTCGGACGGTGACTCTAATTATGGGGTCTCCAAACTACGGCCCGCGGGAATTTATTTTGATTACATTTTCAAATTTACAATGTACAAAATAATAATCAGATGTTTTATGCAACGACCAATTAAGGAACACGATAACTGACATACATGAGCAAACTGAATATTTTAACAGTAATTAATGATATAAGATTTGTCCTAAACACTTACAATAAGTTCCATTTACAATTGTTTGTAGTTGTGGATCAAGTTTACTAGTGGAAATGATCATCAGTGACATCAATTTCTCATCGGTTAACTTAGATCTGTCAATATTTTTGTACATTTAATTTTGAGGAATGTTTATTCTCATAGATAAATAACACCGAAAGTGAAAAAAAAAGTCATGATTCCCACCCAACTCCTCAGATACATCATTCCTCTGTTAATTCCAAAACGAAAATTTGTGCTTAATTGAAAATTTCAGTATGTTGCTGTGATGAGCTAGGTCGGTCTTGGTCCTTAAGATTTAGTGTAGTAGTCAGTGTGGACCTTAGGCTAAAAAATTTGATGATCCCTTCTCTACTTCACTCAAGTATAAGAATAAAAGAAAAAATTTTGGTTATGATTAACACAATCAAAAAGGAAGAAATAATTCATCAGCCATGCCACCAAACGGCTTAGGACAGCATTACGAAAAACTATCCAAGAATAGCATGTTAAAGGTGTCACACTTGCAGGTAAATCGTATGGAAGTTTAAAAGAAGAAACTATTAAAAAATATCGTATTATATGCAAAGTATAACTACACTGTTGGCCATCCAAAATGCAACAGCAAGAAAGTCAAGTGATATTAAATATAAATTTATTAGAAGAATACAGAGAAATCAGCGTTTTGTGAAAACGCTCCAGTTGACGATAACTGCTGTTACATGTCTCAGCATTGAACAAAAGAGGCTTTGGGGATGTTTTTGTGAGGTATGTCAGACCATGCTGCTTTCACAAGTCGGCTAGTTGCGATACAAAAATTTGCGGGTAATTCAAAACTACAGTATGTTAGCATTATGAGCTAGCTAGGCCCTTGGGACTTAGTGTCCATGTATGTGTAGGAGTCCTTGTGACCATTAGGCTTAAAAATTTGGGGACCCCTGGTCTACAGAAAAGGATACCTTTCTGAAATTCCCTTGTGCTTGAAAGAACGTTGAATAGTACATGCTGACACATTGTGTAGCGCAACAGACTCTTTTTCTTGCTCTATGCTTCCTGGTGTTGCAGTGTGATCCATCAATACTATTCGCACAGTATTCCTGTCCTCACGTGTAAAGGTGCGCCGAAGCTGGGGCAATCATTGCATTATTGTGATTTGATTAGGTCCAATATGAACATCAATTCCTTTCAAGGATTATTCGAAAATTCTATTAGCTACAATTCTCATCAGAATTGATGTTCCTGTTCTTCTAGAGTTATAAAAAAAACGCTTTGTGAAAAAACAATTCCAATATTTAAAAACAGCCTTCTGCTCTCTTTATGTATATCGCTTGTAAGTGTCTCTACGTGCTGTAAGTCTCTCTATGATACGCGTCTGCGCTAAAATGCTAACCATTTGCATATCTTATCGAGGCATATACACATGGTGCACATTTCACACCTTTTGTAAGCTTCATTCAAGATGTTACATTTCGGATGTCTAGCAGTATACACACTTGTCGTTCCACTCCTGATGTTCAGTAAAATACATAATTTTGATTTTCATTCCATTTGTCCTGTAGTATATATAAGTTTGATGTTGTGTTTCGGATGTTAAGCAATACTTACAATTTTGATGTTGCATTCCGAATTTGTCTTTTATTTGAAACAGTGACATGTCTTACTTCAATACCTTCGATTTATGTATCCTTTTAATATGTCATTAATATTCGTTCTTTAAAATACTTGTTCATTAATATTCGTTCTTTAAAATACCTGTTCATTAATACTCGTTCCTCAATATTCTTTCACACAAAAAGCAAATATGATTTTGTAATTTTATGTAATTTTCATTTACATTTAAATTTATTTTGTATTATAAACGCAAACTGAAAGAAATGTGTTATAAATTCTTACTCTCTCAATGTGGTATAATAAACAAATGTGATATAGCTACAAACGTGAAAAGCGATTTAAATTAAGAATACAAATTAACCCAAACCTAATAGAGTTGCAAATATCCTACAATACAATTTGAAATAAAATATTATTTTAATAATACAACCATTTTCATTTACTTTTCTGTTTTAAATCGAAAACTCAGTCCTTTTATTTGCCATTTTTAACTGATGTCTTCATTTTTTCCTAGAAATCTATCTGTCAATTTCGATATCGGTCCAAAAGGAAGTTCTGTTGGAGTGTACTCCAATATGAAATCCCAGCTAAGCAAGGGTTTGAACACCATTATAAATAACACAGGCGTTTCGGGATGCCAGTCATGTTTCGCAAAGTACTACCAACGTAAGTACTATAGTAACCATGCAGTATGAAAAAAATGCTTTCTAATATTACCTATTACAGTAGGTTGCGGCGTCATAGTTATGTTAATGCCTTAATTTAATAGCTTGAATCCTTCACATTTAAGGGTAGGTTATAGTGATAATGATAACAATAATGTTTTTATGATAAGAATATTATTAATAACAATAATTATTAATATGATAACAACAATGTTACAGATTCAACTTGTTAATGATTAATGTAAAAAGGATTTATGTGGTTATCATTTTCACGCTATGAGGATATACAGGGCGATTCAACGACCGCTGTAAAACCTTTGAGGGAGGTAGCTTACTGAAATATATTTTTTGTATGGAAATATATAGTCGGAAGTGACGAGGAACGAACATATTTTCAAGTACATTTCTCGCAACAGCGAGTGCAAACTGATACCTGTCACGTGACAAGTTTTAAGTCCTCTGGCTGGTAACCCCGATGCGCACTCTATTTTATTCTTACTTTATTTTTTCATTTACGAGATTCCAGTTGATTAAAGTGAGAATCTCGTTATCAAGTTTACGCGAAGTGCCTGGCATGTTTCGCCAATTATTCCGTCGATGCTAACCAAGGTGGTAGCAATATTGAGCATTTATTGTATACATTGAATCAAAGAAGCACTTTGCAATAATGTTGTCCATAAACAATGATTTTCTTTCCGTGTTTCATTTTCGGGCCTCAATGTGTCGTTTCTGCACAAAAAATATGTATCATTTAGTAAGCTCCTCAAAGTTTGTCCAATGGCCGTTGAATCACCCTTAGGAATTAGAAAAAGATAATAGTTTCAGTTTTGGTTCCACCAACAACACAGTACTCTAACAGATTCCATGACTATGAGGTCTAAATAGAATCGAATCACGAAACATGGTTCGAAAATGGATGACATCTGAACAGCTAGAATTTTGCTAGAAAAAGAAAACATACAAGTTTCTAGTCCCATTTAATAAGGCTCACTTAAAATTTGTTAGACAACACCAAATACGTATTATTAGGTTCAGGTTTTGATGCATGTACTCTAAATTATTAGGAACGTTTAAAATAACGCCTTTTCTAAAGTAGATTGAAATTAAGAAAAAAGTTCAGGTTATTAATGGAGCTGAATTCAGCTCCATTAATAACCTGAACTTTTTTCTTAATTTCAATCTACTTTAGAAAAGGCGTTATTTTAAACGTTCCTAATAATTTAGAGTACATGCATCAAAACCTGAACTTAATAATACCTATTTGCTGTTGTCTAACAAATTTTTAGTGAGTCTTATTAAATGGGACTAGAAACTTGTATGTTTTCTTTTTCTAGCAAAATTCTAGCTGTCCAGATGTCATCAATTTTCCAACCATGTTTCGTGATTCGATTCGATTTCATAGTCATGGAATCTGTTGGACTCCTGTGGAAGGATTGTTGGTGAGGCCTCCTCCACTAACGCTTCATAGTTTTATATGCAGATGGTCAACACCACAGGGTGTGACTTAGAGACGGCGGAGTCTCAGAGGCTGCAATTATTTTTTTTAAGTTGAAAATCACGTAGATGCTATATCTCCTATTAGCAACTATGGAAATTACCGTTTCTAGTTTTTCAGAAGCATTCTTTGGTTTATTATTGCTCTTTGGTGACTTTTTATGTGAAAAAAGAAGGAAAAAAAGCAACCCGAAAGGGAAAATGTAATGATAGCTATCTTTGAATTTGAAACTATATTCATTTGTATATCTAGACACATTTCTCTAGAATGCCACAGGGCGCACCTGCCAATCTGCTATGGAGCCACACTTTGAGAACCCCTTTTTTTAGGACCTCTTTAAAAGTCGCTCTTTAAAACTTTTGTTTAACATTTGAAATGAATTGATTAACATTTTCCTTTTTTGTGTATTTAAAATTGTTACTTTTGACAGGAGGTGGAGGCAAAAATTCTGACATAGAAGTAATTGAGAAGTTGAATGAAACTCTGACAGATTTCGTTGAACATTACGACAAGGCTCAAAGCGAATTCAATGCAGTGAAATCTGGAACCCCTGCAAAGGTAATCTCCTTTCAAAACGAATTGAAGCGATGCTCCATTCCTTACTATTTTATATCACAAATTATGGTAACATATTTGAATAGTTTTAATATAGTTATTCTAGTGTATTTCTAGCTCAAACCTGTTTTGGCGCATAAAAAGTATCCTAACATTTTATAAGTAGATCTAAAATAAACTCATGTTTGTGAAAATTGCAACACCATGAAGGAATCGTCATAATTGAATGAAATTTAATACACAGTTGAGTGGTAGTGGTACAAATAAAGGATTAAATGTTCAAAGCAAACAAACAATAACAAGAGATCGGAATCAGTATTTTGTGTAGCCACCACGCGCCGCAATAAGTGCTGCTACACGACGTGGCATGAAGTAAAACAAATTTTGAATGTCTGCCTGAGGAAGAGCATTCCATATTGTTTGTATGCGCACCCAAAGTTCGTCTGCAGAAGCAACAGGACGAGAATCACGAGCGAGACGCCGACCAACGAAATCCCACACATGTTCAATCGGCGACATATCCGGGGAATACGCAGGCCAAGGAAGAAGCTGTACCTGCCGCGTTGCAAAGAAGGATTGAACAGTCCTAGCGATATAAGGGCGGGCATTGTCCTGTTGAAATACAACGCCTAGCAAGCTCTCAAGGAAGGGAACAGCTTGGGGCTGTAGAACTTCACTGATGTACCGGTTGCTGTTCAGATTGCCGACAATTCTTAGCAATTGAGATCGTCCATGATATGCTATGGCACCCCAGACCATAACTCCGGGTGTTCGTCCACTGTGGCGTTCGACAATGCCCTCCGGAAGGTGGCGTTCACCGGCATAGTGTCTGACACGAATGCGGCCATCATGGTATCACAAATTAAAGCGGGATTCGTCAGAAAACACGACATGCTGCCAATCAGCACGCCAGTCGCTATGCTGAGCGACCCATTGTAGCCGTAGGCGGCGATGGTTTAGCGTGAGAGGGATCCTGTATAAAGGAGTCTTTGCGCGCAGTCCATGCTGCAGCAGACGTCTACGAATTGATGAAGCAATTCAATAGCATTCGATAATGAAGATAATGGATAGCATTTCAAAAAGGCCACATAGCTAACAACTACAACGCCAATAATTCTATCCAATACCCGCACGGAGACATACAATGCATTGGTTTTTAGTTTTTGAGCCACTTCTCAAAGAAAACAGGCAGAATCCATTGCTGTCAACGTCCGTTTGGTTTTTTCAGTATTCTTTTAGAACATCGAGTTTTCCTTGAAGTATAAATGACATGCCATTGGTACTTGAATTAACCAATAATTTAAGAATAAAAACATTTAAAACAATGAATCGTTCAGTTCTGTTAATTTTCATTTAATTATGAAATTTGTAAACTACAAATATATCATTATTTTCATTTAGTTCATATAGTTGCAATAATCCGGAATATTACGCTAAAAATATTAAAAATGCTATAATTATTAGAATAATTATTTGAACTTAATTTTTGCGATTTTTAAACTGACTCGCTTATTTATTTTAAATAAAGTGAAAATAATATCTTTTTAAATATATAACACTCCACGAAAAAAATTGAATTATTAAATAGCGATAACTTCACTGTATTACTGTAGTAATCCAAGGATCATTTCTCAAGGCAATTTCATTTGTCCTTCCTTATCATTGAACTAAACTTTCTTCTCTAGTATAACATTTTTATCTGATGTATTTCGAGTTTTGGAATTATGAACAAAAATATGTCTTGATAAGAAGACGAATTCTAACTGTGTATATCTTGATTTCCTGGGACAATTCAATAATTTGCAAGAATTTCTCTTTTGGGGCAGTGATAGAGATTTAATCCCAATTTTATTATTTGCATTTCTTTAAATTGTAAGAAACGCTTTGTGTGGGGTTTTTTTTTCCCAAGCTATTAACTTCAGTGTGGCTAAACTTTCTCCTCCAGTATAACATTTTTATCTGATACATTTCGAGTTTTGGAATTACGAACAAAAATATGTCTTGATAAGAAGACGAATTCTAACTGGGTTTATCTTGTTTTCCTGGGACAATTCAATAATTTGTAACAATTTCTCTTTTGGGTCAGTGATAGAGATTTAATCCCAATTTTATTATTTGCATTTCTTTAAATTGCAATTGGCTTTGTGTGGGTTTTTTTTCTCAAGCTATTAACATCAGTGTGGCTACGCCTTCTGCACTAGTATAACATTTTTATTTGATGTATTTCGAGTTTTGGAATTATGAACAAAAATATGTCTTGATAAGAAGACGAATTCTAACTGTGTATATCTTGATTTCCTGGGACAATTCAATAATTTGCAAGAATTTCTCTTTTGGGGCAGTGAAAGAGATTTAATCCCAATTTTATTATTTGCATTTCTTTAAATTGTAAGAAACGCTTTGTGTGGGTTTTTTTTTCCCAAGCTATTAACTTCAGTGTGGCTAAACTTTCTCCTCCAGTATAACATTTTTATCTGATACATTTCGAGTTTTGGAATTACGAACAAAAATATGTCTTGATAAGAAGACGAATTCTAACTGGGTTTATCTTGTTTTCCTGGGACAATTCAATAATTTGTAACAATTTCTCTTTTGGGTCAGTGATAGAGATTTAATCCCAATTTGATTATTTGCATTACTTTAAATTGCAATTGGCTTTGTGTGGGTTTTTTTTTTCAAGCTATTAACTTCACTGTGACTGAACTTTCTTCTCTAGTACAATATTTTTATCTGATGCATTTTGAGTTTTGGAATTACGAACAAAAATATGTCTTGATAAGAAGACGAGTTCTAACTGTGTTTATCTTGATTTGCTGGGACAATTCAATAATTTGTAACAATTTCTTTTTTGCGGCAGTGATAGAGAGGTTATTTTCATTTTTATCGATAATAGGATTACTAGGGTAATTTGATTTTTACATGAAAAGGATAATTTGTTAGAAGTTAAATAAAATTTGCATAAAAAAATACGTGTAAGTTATCGCTATTTTATAAATGCATACTATTTTTTGATTTCGGATTATTGCAATTATAGACGCTGAATGAAAAAAATACTATATCTGTAGTTTACAAAATTTATTATGGATGGATAGACTGGATAGACTCATTGTTTTCACTTCTATTATTTAGTAGCATTAATCCTATCAAATGTTCTGGGAAAAGTTGCTCACTATGTGTTCCGAAAATGAACAGTAATGTTATAAATTGATGAATCTCGATTTAAGCAGAGTTCTACGGAAACACCCTCTTTTTCACATTGCTGGACGCTCTTTTAATATTTGAAATTTTAATTTAATGAAAATGATTTTGAAGAGGACATTGTATTGATTTCATTGTTGCACAATACATTTTGTCTTTATCCAATTTATGTTCTTATTTAGAGAACAATTTGATTGTCAGCTGACTTTTTTTGTGCGTCTCGTCACTGGATATGTTAGTGACAAAATATATTCCACTAGAAAATGATATCATAAAAATATTCTTTAAGATCATTTACATAAACTGGAACATTTGCTTCAATAATTAATATGTTTCGAAATTATCTCACTTAAGAAAACGGACTAAGAATAAAATGATTTTAATTTATGCTATATAAAAATAATTTGTACAATTTACAGATTTTTTATGTATTATAGATATTGTTTTAATACATTTAATTTTAATTTTTTAATTATTAATTTAATTTTTAATTTAGATATTTTTAATTTTTTAATAAATTAATGTAAATATTTGTATACATCTATAATGTATTATTTATTATTACTAGACTTATTTTAACACACAGACAAACTATTTAATTTCCTTAAATAAGGAAGCAAAATTTCATTAACATATGTATTATCATCGTCAAATTGAATTTTATCTGTTTGGATGCCTATAAATATAATTAAAATATGTGCGTTAAGTTTTCTGTAAAAGAAAAATAAGCTTTTAATTAATTATTTTAAAATTCATTATATAATTAATATCATATAAATATATTAATATAAAATTAAGTAAAATTTTAACTAATTAAATTTTAATTTGATCTTTGTTATTTAATTAAAATTTTAAAATCAAATAAACTAAATTATTTAATTTCAATTAATTAAATTTAATTAATATAAACTTTATTAATTAATTAAAATTTAAGTCATTTGTAAGAGAAAAAAATTATTTCTTTGGAAACTATATAATAAATAATTAAAAAACGTTTTATTTTCTCATAATATTTTTAAAATATGATCATAAAAAAAAAGGATAAAAATTTTAATTAAAAGGCGTGATCTTTCAAATCTAACAAATATATCAACAAATGTATCTTCTGTACAAATATATCTTTGAACTACAACCTAATAGTAATGTTAGTATGAAAATACAAAACGTAACGTACGTAACAAACGTAAAACGTACAAAACGTAAACGTTTGCAATTAGGGAAATTTTAATTTTAAAACTTGAAACAAAAATTAATTTTGTATTTTTCTCTCGGATTGGTGATTATTATAGCTGAAATTATGGTAACGAGAAATAGCGGTCATTTTAAAAATAAAAATAATCATTATAAAGTTGTTTAAACAGTCAGTTAACAGGCAAAATTTTTTATTTTCCCCATATTTTCTGACGAAGCAGAACTCAGGATTAAATTTATGTAGATTTTAAGCTATCTGATTGTTATAAATGATGATAATGTATAAAATGAGGAATGATGTGGATTGAAAAGTAACATTATTTTGGCAGATAAATAAAAAAATTTAAAAAAAAAACTGATTTCCTTACAAAAGAAATACCCGAAAACAAATAACTCTGTATTCTCACCCTGGTCAATCTAGTGCAACCATTAGCATTTAAATATTCTTCCAATTTCAGTCAAGACTGGAGCAACTGCACTGAAACCTGTTTTTGTGCAGAGCCTAGGGAATGCGTAAGAAAATATCCTGAAACTTCAGAAGTGCCTATAAAATATATTGCTTGCAGCATATTAAAAAAAAAATGCTTTTATGCTGTAAATAGGGACAGCATAAAAATAGACAAATAGAAATTATGTCAATCTAAACCTCACGATGCAGCTAGAATTTGGTTTTCCAAACAAGGAAAAATTGAACTGACACATTGGAACAGTTTTAAATGTTTTATTTGCTTATACAGATTCCAAACTACGCATTTAAAACTACTCATAGTAGCCAAGTAGGCGAATTTTCTTGTGGAGAACTGGTTCAAAATCACTCTCGTCACTTCAATTTGCTACCTCGCATTTAATAAAATTCATGTTAATATCATGATATGATACCGGCATTAATTTGCATGTTATTTTTGACAGTCCTTTGTTGTTGTTGTTTTAAACATTTTTATAATTTTTATTCATAATATGCATTTGATGAAATTATTTTTATATGCGCACAAAAAAAAACGCGCAAAAAAAGGACTTCATAAGAACAGGATCGAGTGTATTGTAAATTGTAATTTTTCAAAAAATATGTTACAATTGTGTTAAATAATACAAGTTTTCATTTGAATTATTTCAGGTTATCCTGTATTTCTCATACAATACTGCTGTAAATGACGACTACAGATTGAGAGATATACTTTGGGAATTCGAGAAAAGTTTCAAAGGTAAATTATTGAATAGAATTCCAAAATAATATTTACTAATAAATTACTAAGGTGATAGTCCCTACAGCACATTACTTGCCACAACAACTAGGAAAGAAGGGCCCCTTTCTTTTCCCAGTTTCAGTATTAATAAGCATTATAGTAAGTCACTTACATCAGTTGATTTCAATTGGGCAGCGGCTGAAACATGTCCATATCGTGTAGTATGGAGGAGCCACTTCCTTTTTCTAATGACGCTGTAGTCAGGGGATCTTCAGATAACTCGTTGAAACCGAGAGTCGGATGCAAAAGCATCATGACGAATGAATTCCAGCACCACTGTTCAAAATTCATGGCTGCAGGGGCCAACCGCTCATGGGACTCTTGTATCGGGCATGAAGCCTCTTGTCTTGGTCTCTGACACTCGGAGACCGCGTCAGGCTATCTTTCCTCTCCTGGGCCCTCCAGCTCTTCGGGGGATTGGGGCCCTTCGTCGTCCGCTGTCTTTAGTCTTTCCTACATTTTGCTCTCTCCCTCGATTCTACTTTCCATCACTCTTCTCGATGTCTCCCCCAACCCATTTTATAGATCCTATTAACCCATTTTATAGTCTTGGTAAATTGTTGTTCTGGCACGAAGTTTTGTATGACCCCTGCAACTTAAAATATTTCCCAGAGATATCCCTTTCATCCGCAGCTGTGGCAAATGTCCTGCACCCACCGGAAACGGGTCATTCCGTTGAATACAAGGGTTGTTCCGGTCAAGTGTAGAGACCAACAGACACCCCCTTCCAAGGGACGCAAGTGAATATGTTGTTGTTGTTGTTTCTTATCCCACTTGGCTGGCCAAGCCCACGAGCCCATACGTACTCATGATTGAAGGGGAAGGAAGCAGCTTCTGTTGTGATGAAGCATCCGTAGGTAGAAGCCTGACTTTTGCTCCGTGACGCTCTTACAGTCATAGGAGACCGGAACCTACGGCTTAAAGTGGATTCCGAACCACTACAAACATCCATGGCACCGCCGGGATTCGAACCCGAAACCTGTAGCACCGAGCGCCAGAGCGCTAGACACTCGGCCATTCAGGTCCCAAATTTGCCAACGGTACGCAGTGTTCCCAGGTGGTCACCCACCCAAGTACTGACCGCGCCCAATGATGCTTGACTTCGGTGATCTAACGAGAACCGGTATTTTCAGCATGGTACGGCCGTTGGCGCAAGTGAATATAGTCTAGCATATGAATTATACAATATTTATATAAAATTTTGCCTTAATAAAAAATATTGCTCATATTGACACGACACAACTATTTATGTTTGTTTACTTTCACAGAAGCAACAATTTTGGGCATTGGACCTGGAAAAGAAAGTCTGAAAGTATTTACTCTAAAAGATGATCACGACATATTTCAAATTCCTACTGGTTCTGCTAATGCACTTGATTTTGCATCAAAGTTGAGATCGAGGATTTGCAAAGGTCAGTATGTTTTTAAAAAATTATGCTCAGTGTGTTTTTAGTACGATTTTAGAAAATTCTGCTCAGTGTGTTTTTAGTATGATTTTAGAAAATTATACTCAATATGCTCTAAAAATGCTTTCGTATAAATTTAGTATGTTTTAGATTTGCTTTTAGTATTATTTAAGAAATAAGTCAATGTTTTTTCATAAAATTAAGTGAAATGAATATTTTAGAATTTAAATTATTAAATGACAGTAATAATTTTTGTACTGATCGAAATCGTAATTGACAAATCAAATAATTATTTTTTTAAGAATGAGTAATATTCAGCATGTTTCTCTTGAAGGATTATGGCATTTCTATTCAATGTACTTTAATGGTATGTATAATGGTTTTCTTCATCATAGATTTTTCGTATCACTTGTTGACAAATTTATTTTCTTGCACATGTGAAGGGTGACAAACAATACACTTAAATCAAATTGTGATTATTAAAGGAGTTTACCATTTGTTGAATAAGGTAGTTGAATTATTATAGTGAATTATGGTTTAAAAGAAAATTTTAATTAAATTGGAGAGAAATTGCTTGAAATAACACCAGAAAATTTTCAAAATTACAAATTTTTTTATTTGAAATGATGCTCTAATGCAACTCACTCATGCTGACATTTTTTAATTAATTTTAATATTTTTATACGTATTTTAAGCAAACTTAATTCAGTTAAATGCAAGTAATTAAAGTGTATATGAATATGGTATTATGTTTTTGAAAATATTTCATTCAAAAAGATTAGAAATAGAACAGTTGTCTGTCTTCAGCTGTCTTGCGTATTTCTCATATGAGTAATGCAATAGTCTGCTGAGTATGAGTATGCGATCCAGTCAGCGAATGTACTACAGTTTCCTGAATTAAAAATATCTAATAATGATTAAACACCTAAATTTTTAAACCTATGAAGCGGTAGTTCACAAACTTTAGGTCGGAACGCTTTTGAAAACCTATAAAAAAATTGTGTGTGCACTACATACAAATTTTTGACAAATAATCGTACGCTACAAACGCCTCACAGTATTATATCCAGATGGTCAACTCCGTAGATTATTACTTACAGACGGGGGAGTCTCAGCGCTGCAATGTAAATTTTTTTAATATCGAAAATCAAATAGATACTAGCGTTTCTAGAAGCCAGTCATGGAAATTACAGCTTCTAGTTTCTCGGAAATATTCTTTGGCGTATTATTGCTATTTGGCGATTTTTTATGTGAAGAAAGAAGAAAAAAGCAACCAGAAAGGTTAGTTGTTTGTAATGAAAGCTGTCTTTGAATGGGAAACCTGACAAGAAAAAGAGTTATTATATTTATTTTTATATCTGCGTACATATTTCCCAGACCGCACCCAAAAATATACTAGGATGCAACTTTTGAGAACCGCTGCTATATAGGCTGATGATTTCTCATCATTTTTACTCTATTTTTTTTTTTCTTAATTTTTTAGTTCCGGCTGAATTTCAATTCAAGGAATGCATTCGAAACAGCCGTAGCTCTGAGCAAGAAAACAGACAAGAACTTGTGATTGGTCTCAATAAAAGACAATATTGGGCTATGTATCCGAAATACTTCTTGAAGAGTTACACCGTATACTTAAAGGTAATTTGCCTTATTAACTTAACTTTTATTATGTCAATAAAATGAATTTCTAGTATGAATTGAAAAGAATTTCTATGTATCAATTGAAGATTGTTTTTATTTTCAAATACTATTAATATATTTTGTTATGTTATTGTTTAGTATTTAGTATAATATTATTATATTTACTATATCAATTTGTACCAGAGCTGAAATGTATTAACCCAGATGTATTAATTATTAGGTATTAAATTTATTTCACGTATTTCTCTTCTAAAAGGTATTCATTTCATTAAAAAATTCCTTCATACATGAATCAAGTATTGTTCTTGTCTAGATGCTACTTTTTCTCATCCCTCTGGCAAAATTCCTCGGTGAATGAGTGACTTCCCTTTCGAGGCTGTACTATGAGGGTGCCTTTCGAGAGGCTGTCATGCTAATTTATAATCAGAAGAAGCACTACAGGGTAACAAGAAATTTTAGAGATCACTTTTGATGCATTCTTTTATATCAGTGTAAAAATTAGCTATGCTTATCAATATACCCATAGTTGCCATAATAGATTTGTTTGTGTCGTTTTGTCCATGATTTCAATGCACTTAGTATCCTTTCTTTAATGAATTTCTTCGTTTCTTCTAAATACCTTTTTTAAGCGCTGTTTGGATTGAAACTTTTTTCTTGTTTAATTAATTTTTAAATATCACCGCAAGAAATAATCCCTTGGTGGGAATATCAGGACTGTTTGGCATCCTCTGATGAAGCTTTAGAATTTCATTTTCTCCTCATTGAGAAAGTTCAACGTCATTTCGACAATATTTTTTAAGAAAAGTTTTACAATTATTTGAATGTAGTATTTCGAACTGATTTTTAGCTACAGGTTGCACAAAACACTATTTTTATTTGCATAAATACCTATCCATACCTTTGGAAATTGAAAGCATTGAGTTTTTTTACTTCTACTTATGTATTAAATTTTTGTTTCGTATCTGAGAGAAAGATCCAGGTTTTATCTATTTTTTGTCATCTATTCCCTTCAAAGAATTTTGTAGAAGGGCGCGAACGCTGCCTTGATTCGTATGACTTTATTACTTGGGTCTTTTAATGCATTTTTTCTTTTTGGGGCATGTTTTGTTTGTTAGTTTATGACTTATTGACTTACATTTAAAGACTTGACTGTGTTGGAAAATCAACTTAAGAGACCATCTTAATTAGGAGCTGCATTATATATTTTGTTAGTTTGCATCTCCGACCTCTTAATTCCGACTTCCCATCTTGTTTCTTCAATTCAAGTTTTGAGATCTTAATCCTACTGATATGGCTAAAAGGTATTAAAATCTCTTTTATTTTAGAGGGACTTTGAATCACTCTATGGCTTAATCGAAGTTCTAAAAAATGCTACCAATTAAAATTTTATGCATTCGATTAAAATGAGTCACAAAACTAATTTTCAATGTGTTTGATCATACAACAATCCATTATTTAAAAGAAACAGATTTAAACTTATTATGGTAGCTAACACGAAAAAAGATAACTAAAAACTTTTGTTATCCTGTACCTGGGGAATATGACGGGTGGGACAGGATTTCCTATCTTCCAACTAGCTTTTGACTTACTTTCGCAATATGTGGCCAAGCAATGCCGTGTTGAAAAATGTCGTGGCTTTTGACCATTTTGCATCTCCCTACTCAAGTTCTTCCCTTTCGTTTGTTCTCCGATAGCGCCATCTATCAATGAAATTTATAAATATTCTAAATGAACAAATTATTGTTTCCCCACCCCTTTTTTTAAATTTAAATGAAGTGTTTTAAAAATAAAACAGGAGTTCCTTTGTTTTAATCTTTTCTAAATTTGCATATACTTATTTTGGTGAATTGTTTAAATAATTATTATGCGATGCTAAATTAATTAATTGCATTGCGTTAAAATAGTGGTAAGTACATATCCTGATAAAAGCATATTTTTTTTATCTTTAGATTTTTCCATGGTTGTTGGAGGAAATTGAAACTCATTTTTAAGTACTTTTTTATTATGAAATAAATTTTTGAACATTTTTAATTTGTCTAATTTTTATATTTATCTTATTTCTTTGTTATTTCTACTACAAATAAAACTAAATATCAATGAAAATATTATAGCACACAAAGAAAAATAATCGTTCAGCTACAACCTGAAGGAGAATGCTCGAAAGAAAGGAAAAGGAGAAAACTCAGATTCTATAGGGGCTAAAAAGGTGCAGACTGTCTTGAGCCTCTCTTGTATTCTGGTCTTCTTTTTTATTCAAAGCTCTGCATAAATGCAGTCGATTATTTCAACTGGTGAATGTTCTCCGTAAGCTTCCATAAGAATTTGATGCATTTCGATAGCATTTTTTTTTCCAATTAACACCCAGAAGTAAAAATTTCCGCGTGTTCTCTTTGGATTGAGCATTCGACATGTTCAAAGTTGAAAAAAGCTATGTTGTATGAACTTCGACTTGCTAAACATCAAAAACAAGCCTTGTTTAAGCATCATCTAAACCTTATTTGACATAAAGTAACTGTCAGTCTGATTCATATGCTAATAATACTAGTTGCAGCATTTATTATAAAAACAATAAAGTTAATTTATTTGATACATGCCTACTTTTTCTAATAGAATAATTTTCTTAAAGCACTAACATACTTAACGACAAGATAAACAAAAACAGTTAACTGGCAATTTAATGTACACTCAAACCTGTTTTAGTGCTGTCCTTTTTTGAGCAGGCTTATTTGCAAGATGTACAGTATATTAAAAAAACATATTGAACAAGAAAACGACAGATGGCTGTCAAATTAACATGTAAATTAAATAGAATCTAACAGATGGTTTACCCGATATTATATCATCACATTTTCATGAATTTTATTAGATGCGAGATCTTCAAGTGACGAAAGTAATTTTAAACGAAGTAATTTTTAACATATCTTCAAACATTCATCGGATAATCCTTTCATATGAACTGTGTACAAGACTGGTGATTTTATAGAAGGACAGCCTAATTTTTAAACGTTTACTTTGTGATAGTAATAAATAACCTTCATTAAAGTTAGCATTTGTGTGTTTAAGATTATAGTAAAAAAAGGAGTACTAATTACCTAAAAAAATAATTCATTTCCAGTTCAGGCCTCAAGATGGAGCTCAAATAAAAGTATGCTTCACCAGATCAGCTTATACCATTATGGAAGATAATCCTCAGAATATTAATTGTCAAGAATCATCTGGTGAGCTGTCTTTCATTGCTTGTTTTAAATTACGCCACAATAACCTTTTTCCTGATCCGTGATAACGTTTAAATCCGCTGGGACGTCCATTGTAGTTATAGCTTTCAAAAAACGAAGAGATTCGATAGCGATTTTGTTTCGCATTGATAGTCAAGCCGGTACTCTTTCTCTGACGCCCGTTGGTGGTGTTCCTGATATACATCAGCAGAAAATCCACCAAAAAAAGGAGTATACTAATGACTAGTAGTAGTAATTAGATTATTAGTAATGTTCAACAAAAAAAATAGGTTTCTAACTTAAAAAATTGCAGCAAAAAAAAAGAGAAAAATATTTTTAAGATAGTTATTTTAAAATCAATTGTGGCTACAAGGCATCTACTAGTGACGGCCTTCATGAGAGGTTTTTTGTAATAAGATAATTTTAGATGCATATTTTTATAAGTTTAAAAGGAAGAATTTACATTTTGAATGGCAGATATGAGCTCATCTCCCACGAGTTCTAGCAACGCTATCTGGACAATAACAGATCCTTTCTTTTCGAAGACTCTCGCTGTAGGGAGGACCACACTTCATTAAGGAAGGCTCTACGGTTAGAGTGGTAGAAAACCCAACTCTTATAAACTGTGGACAAGAAGCTAAACTAAAGGCGATATCTAAAGGGCATATCACCTCTTGGAAAGGTTGCATGAACTTCTCAAAACCTCTACCAAGAAATCTGTCCCAAGACCAGTAGAATCACATATTTCTTATACAATGATCCTCAAATCACAATCACACCAGCAACCTTTACAACCTGCAATTGGACCAAGAAAATATTGACTTGTTGAACAAGGCCCTATTTGTTCTAAGAGAATTTTAAAACATCTTCAAAACACTAGAAAGAATCGAAAATGTTTACAATCAGCGATTACAATTTAATAATTTGTTTGAAAAATTGCAAGACTTTTCAGGACTTTCTCAAAAGTAAACTGACTAGGCCTTCTAGCGCCTACCACTGAACAAAGATTGAATGATTCCTCACTTCAAGTTGGCGTTGCCTTTTATTCCTGTAACTTTGGTTGCTTTTCCTCTCATTCAGTGTGTTTTCTTGCAATGCATTTATATTTATTTTTCTATTATTTTGAATACAAGACAGAAGCTAGATGATGCTTACGCAGCCAAGGTGCTTTGCACCAATCTAAATCGCTGTCGCTGCCGTGACAGATGAAAACATTCCATTGGACGTCAGTCCAATCAAACTCACCCTTTCTCACACTTCTGTCAGTTTGAGGAAGGCTTGAGTTATAACTGGCAGAGAAGTTTGTTACACTTATTTGATTCATAATTCCAGTGAATGTTTCCCCTTTTGGCATGAAACCATACTAAATAACCAATCTGAGAAGAACTGCTATTGCGCAATCTAAATAAATTCGAAATTTTTTGCAACCACTATCCTAATAATTATTCAAAATGTTCGAGATAGGGTAGGCAGGGTATCTTGGTTGCAAAGTAGCCATAAACTTACTGTCTTTGGATATATGAAGAAAACAACATTGGCTTTAAGCCCATAGAATGCTATAAAAAGTAGCAAAGTAATCAGCAGCATCAAAAGTGTCGAGGATGGGAGGCTACGCCTAGAAATAGAGGTTTGGTTTGACGCTCTACGGTCATTTTATGCACACTTTAGGCTAATTAGACCGGGATCTGCAGTTTAACGTGAATTCCGAACGACTAATAAACATCCATGCTACAGTCAGAACTTGAATCTGAAGCCTGTAGAAATAGAGGAAACACCTGGTCATTACTAGTTGGGTGGAGTTAAAAAAAAAAGAGAGTTAAGAAAAGAAGTTTGCCAGGATACTCAAAAGAGTTGAGTATCCTGGCAAACTCTATTAAAACATATAATGTTTTTTTTAGAAGATCATGATCCTCTTGGTGTATGGAAACAGGTACGATAAGGGTGGGTAAAGACTGAGCAGGAACTTGGTTCTTTAGTGTGGACGGCATCTAATTGCAATAGAATATTATACAGTGTGATTGAATGGTCATGTGACAAATTTTGAACTTACTAAAGTATGCTCAAACTATGTACAGCTTACTAAAGTATGCAATTTTTCTATAGGAATGAATGGTCAGAATTAAGCACACTTTCAAACGAATTTCTCACAACACCTTGGCACAAAGCTGCAAATGATACTCATCAAATAACAAGTTTCAAATCCCGTGGCTGGCAATGTCGATGCACATTATTCTATTCTCGCTCTATGTTTGCAACTGTGTTTTCATTTAAGAGACTCTAGTTGACTCAATAAAGGATTTCGTTGTTCGACTTTTCATTGCGGCTGCAAGCTTGAGCAAAATGACTGACATCTTTGGAACTGCTCGCTAACCACTTCTTCAACGCTACCAAGGATGTATTACTGTTGGTGGTTGCGATTTTGAGCATTAAAGATAAACATTGAATCAAAGAAATTCTTTGCAAGGATGTTGTAAATAAACTGTTTTTCTTTTCTTGTCCCATTTTTTGTATTCGTGCCTCAACGCATCACTTTCGACTATACATTCCTATAAAAAAATGTACGTTTTAGTAAGCTGTACCTTCCGTCAAAGTGTGTCCCACGACAATTGAATCATCTTTTTTTTGTACTGTAGTTTGTGATCTTTAAATAAGCAATTATTTGAAGTTGTAAAACAAATAATCTTTTATAAATTCGATTTATTGGGTAAAACTTTTTAAAATTTAGCAATTTCAGCGCAGATGTGCGAAAAACAAACAAGAACAATGCAATTTCAAGTGTACTAACAAAAAGCCGCAATTCGATATGTCTTTTCTATTAAGTTCTTCAAACAAAAGATTAAAGCGGCGTCCAGACGACAGTACGAAACAAGCGAGTCGTTCTCGCTTCTAGTATCTCCGTCTAAGCAAGTCAAGTTATCCCTCGCTGTGAGTGACAGCTAGTCGACCGCGAGAAATTCCTTTGATGCGTGGGAAAAAACGACTCTGGTTGGATCGGGAATGAGACAGTTAGCTCACTCCAAGAGTTCTGTTCACTGAGACAAACCGATTTATAATTGATCCGCGAGAAAGAATCACGTGTCTCGTACTCTCGTCTCGACGCCGCTTTACGGATAAAGATATGTTCCAGAATTTAGGGTGCATTTCGATTGGCAACGCGACAATAAAACGACGTCAATTTTGATGAAGCAAATTAGCGATCGAGAATGATTAATAGTAGTGAATCAATCAACTCTTTTCTATCACTAATCTGATCCGTCAAAACTGACGTCGCTTTAGTATCGCGTGGACAATGGAAATGCCCCGATTATAAGTAGCAGATATAAAAACGAAAGGATAAATGAACACTTTAATGAAACACATATTAAAAACGAATAGAATATCTTAAAATATTCAAATTATTTTTGCTTTTTAAATTCTTAATTTTTTAATTTCATTCATTTCGAATTTTTTGTATATGCCTTTGAATTATGAGAAAGAAACATGTGCTTCCCTCTATTCAATGTGTTAATATTTATTCTTAATTTTTTACAGGCGAGGAGATTAAATTTGAAGTGAAAAATCCCTGCCATAGTAAGTTTCTCTATGTAGAAATTTTTTTAAATATATTTCTTTTCTAAATCTTCTCTTTTGAATATTAAGTTCCGTCAATTACTAACCGATCTCACTCCAGCGCGTGGAGGCAATAGCATGGTGTGGAGTGGTGATGTTTCATCACGCGTTCGTCTGAATTCTCCAGTTCAATGTTTAGTGTGTCCGCTGCTATTGGCTGGAGCAAAGGTTCAAATCTAGTTATAAATATAATTATAGCTTTATTAGCTATTAAAATCTTGTTATATGAGTTGTAGAGACGATAGTTCTGCTGTCGTATAGATAGTTCTGCTGTCGTATAGATAGTTCTGCTGTCGTATAGATAGTTCTGCTGTCGTATAGATAGTTCTGCAGTCATATAGATAGTTCTGCAGGGCCAAAGAAGAAAAATGCAATCTAATAAGCCTCTAACAGAACACGAAATTGCAAATGTGTTGTAAAAGCGTTCGGATGAGTACCAAAGTGATGCCAGTTATGACAGCGTTGAAGAATTCATTCCTCTCCAAGGTTTGCAATATTAATATCATTGTAATCAACTTATAATAATTCACTTATATTATGATAAAGTATCATACGAATATGATGCATTTTGGGATCTATTTTCATTGTTATTTTGCCACGGGTGCTGCTTAAGAAATAATTTTACCTCTAGTGCCTATGACGCGCTGCTAAGTAATCAAAATACTCTATCAGGAAAGTATTAAGTCTCATTAATCAGTATGATACATATAATCATGTTTTATTACCACTTTTCAATCCTATTTATTATAAAAAGTAAGTCGCCTTACGGGCCATTCCTACAGCGTGTCAATAACTATCAACACATCCTCACCGTCAGTCAAAGTGCTAGACATTTTTTTCTACTTTTCGTATATATTATTTCATTCTCTAAATGATCTAATATCAGCTTCTAGGAAGGCAGACTAGTAGCAGGAAAGCTTCTTTTCTTGAAAGCAAAACTATTTTATACACAGGATTACTAGAATGTTTATTTTAAGTACTTATTAGATTGCTGTATTTTTCCATTCAATTTTTAACTCGTTTTTCGTTTTTGTTGAAATTTGGCTGCTAGTGCTCTAAAGCAGTTGTCTCCAAACTTTTAGCCTAACTCCTACCCTCTCAAAGACCAAGAGCTAGTTAGCTCATCATACCAACATAGTTTTGAATAACGCTCAAATTTTCGTTTCGGAATTAGCCGGCCAATGAAGGGCACATGGGGTGGCTCAGTTTGCAATTTCGTTTGGTAGTTACAGTCAAATGTCAAGGAAACGTCACTGCGGCCATCTTGAGCTAAAGCAGTGCAGTGCCATGTTCTGGGGAGCGGTGGAATTAAGCAGCAACGTTTATTATGCACCGAAGTCGAAGTATATAGCACCATATTGTAGCGAGTAGCAAAGTTAGTTTTTAGTTCTTTCCACTTGCAGAACTACTTATTTGTGTGAAGAAACATTCTCCAAAATGAAATATGCAAAATATATTTACAGGTCCAAGTTAATTTATGAACAACTGAAGTCGCTTCTGATCATTTCCACTAGTAAACTTAATCCATAACTGCAAAAAAAAAAATTGTCAGTGGAAAGTTACAACTACTTAAATCTCATTAATCATTAAGTTTAATTTCATTATGTGAATTACCAATGTATGTCCCTTATTGTAAGTTTTTAGGATAAATCTCATATCATTACTTACAATTAAAATGTTCGATTTCATTATGTATGTCAGTTATTGTGTTTTTTAATGGGTAATTACATAAAAACATTTGATTATTATTTTGTATGATTTACTTATATTGTAAATTTTACAATATAATCAAAATAAACTGTGTCGGGCCAGATTGATGGTGCTCGCCGGTAGATGTGGGCCGTAGTTTGGAAACCCCTGCTCTAAAGTGATAATTTAGAATATTAAAAATTTGTAATTGATTCATAATAAACTAGTGATTACACACATCGAATCTAAGCTTTCCGATTTCCATTTTAGAACGCAATGTCAACAGTTGTGATCCTTTCTTCTTTATTGTGGACGGAAAGAAGGCACCTAACGGCGTATGTCAGAGTAAGTGCACTCAATTTTTGTTTTGAAAACATTTCGCTTCCTTTAATTTCATGTGAAACTCTCTATTGGGGAATATTTCCCATGAAAATATTTTTTATTTGTTAATGACATTGATTTTATTAGATTCGTTTAGTACACTCAAACCATTTTTGTGCGGAGGATAGGGACCACATAAAATATCCTGAGATTTCATCAATAGTTAAAAAATATATTGTTTGGAACCGATTAAAAAAAATTCTTTTATGTGGTAAATAGGGACTGCATAAAAAACTTCTAATACAATATCTCCAAGAAAATATGTAAATCAAAGCCTCACGATGTAGCTAGGAATTGGTTTTCCAAACAAGGAAAAATTAAATTTACATTTGAATTATTTTTAATTAAATTTAGTTAAATTTACATTTGAATTATTTTTAATTAAATTTAGTTAAATTTACATTTGAATTATTTTTAATTAAATTTAGTTAAATTTACATTTGAATTATTTTTAATTAAATTTAGTTAAATTTACATTTGAATTTTTTTTTTAATTAAATTTAGTTAAATTTACATTTGAATTGTTTGGAACATTTTGAATTGTTTTATTTGCTTACATAGATTCCAAAATATGCATTGTATGAAATATTTTTAGATACCTTAAACAATCCGCACAAATAAAAAACGGACAAATAGGACCGCATAAAAACAGGTTTGAGTGTATTATATTTCCTAATTCGTATTCTTTCTTTTTCTTTAAGATTTATTTAATTTTATTGGATAGAAATCCTAGGTTTAGTATTCCCAGAACACATTAAGATTTGACCTGAAACTGTTAAAAAATGCGTCAACCATCTTAAAATATCATTACCAGCTAATATATGAAGGGTATAAAACCTGTCATTGCAAATGGAAAGTAAAAATAGTTTGATGATGCGCTCGAACACTCACCAATGGAGCCACTGTGGGACAACTCAGTGAATGTCCATGTAAATGCGAATGTTCATGCCTTTAAGTCCCAATCAAACTCAAATACAGATGCAGGTTGACATATCCACGGAGACAGCAGAACTCTTCGCTGAACTTTTGCCAGGGGCGCGACGTGGTTCTGCGCCCCTAGCAACAGGCTTTGCTACTGAGTTAATAAACAAAATTATTTTGAGCATGGAATAGTGCTGTCGTGCCTGTATTGCAGTTAAATATGATCCTATTGAAGTTAGTAGCATATTGTACTCCTGTACTATATTTTTGGTTTGTTACCATTTTCGGCATTTTCAAGACATAAAACAAGCCTATTGTATTCATATTGTACCTAATTTGAAAAGCATTGTTTCATTAATGCTTTTATCAAATTCCATTCAATTTCAATGAATAGAAATTTTCCAGTCTCAGTTTTTCTGATTCGCCTTAATATTTGGAAATCATTGTACTTGAAATCGAGTTTCCTCTGACTTGTGCTTAAAAATGAATTGTTATCTATCAGCTTTGTGACTCAACAGCATCCACTGAAAACAAATTGACACTCACGGATGAACAAACTTTAGAAGGCTGGGGAAAAGTGTCATTGACAAACACATTTGCATTTTTTATTTCAATTAATTATATGTATAAAGAATTTGATGATGACATCACATAGGTTGGATTTTTTGTAGCAAGCAAAAAATTAATCAGGTGCTTATTGAATTTTTATTACTATTACCTAAAAATGTCTGTTCCCAAATCCATGTTGGCCTAAAGATCGTTGGGAAGAATAATATTGTGATATTCAGAGCTACTTCGTTGAGGCAATTTTAAAACGGAGCATGCTTTTAGCACTTCCACAAGATATGTAACGAATTTTTGAAAGAAGTACTTTTTAAAAAATCGAACGTTAACAGAAATAAATTGAAAAATTGAAAAAAAAAAAAAAAAAAAAAAAAAACTTAGAAATGGTGCATCCAGGTTAGTGTTTTACTGGAAACAATTCTTAGTTTTGTAAAAACCTGAAGAATGAGTAAAATGAGCATCTAATATTGAAGCCTTTTTGTTAAATTCCAGTTTTGAAAATATTCGAAAAATACATTTATTATAATAATTGATGCGTATCCCTAGTTTAAGTTAATATTAAAATAGCATGAACATGAATTTAATAACAAAATTTACTAATATATTTTTTAAAAAATCATTGATTAATGAAAAATCTACTATTTCAAATCTGCAATCTTTATAAAAAGGTGATAAATATAAAACATATACTGATAAGAATAAAAACATATTAATATATCCTATTAAAGATTCAAAGCTTCCTTTGAATTCTGTGATAAATATGGAAATTCGTCAAGATTTAATCCAGAACTCGATATTGCACCTATAGAAGTATTAGTAGATTACAAAAAGAGATAATTTATCTGACGGAGATTTAATTCAGTTTTAAAACGAAAGATGAGAAGGCTAAATGGTTTAATTAAGTGGCCAGTTAATTAATGCCAGTTTAATTAAAAGTCGCATCAATAATTATTTTCATTTATGTTTATGTTAACTAACGCTTAAAGTAATTTAAGTTACTAATTCTAAGAGCTTTTTTAAATGCAAGTTTTTTTTTTAATATTATTTTTAAGATGCTTAAGTTTTTTAATTTTCTTTTTTCTTAATTATTTATTTTATTATTTATGTAACAAAAAAGGAAAATTCTAAGCAATTCCCCGATTATTGCAGAAACATTATAACACCATTATAAGTTGAGGATAATCTAATTTGTAAGCTTCTGTATGGCATTACTAATAAAGTTCACAATACGCCGTAATGTGAAAGGATTTTGTAGCTTTATTCTTAAGTTTCTTTCTCAAAGTTAAAAAATTCCCTAATATTTTTCTTTTGAAAACGGTGTTGACAGGATACCATCTCAATTTAGATCCCAGTTTTGTTCTCTTAACATCTGCCATTTTTTATTTTGCACCTGACGTACTTCCCCATTCAAAGTTTATTTGCGTCAATTTTGTGTTCCATAATTTTCAATGGATAATTAAAACAAATCAATTGAGTTTGAATTGCTACCAATCGTCCACAAAATAAACATTTACTGTAATAAGTATTGATTTAAGTAAAGCTGCATATATATATATAAACATACAGGGTAATTGGAAAAAAATTCTTGGTATATGAGCCATTAACTATCATATCGTTCAGAGATTGAACAAAATTTTGTTTAAGGCATTTTGAACTATGCGCTCAAGAGTCATATGAAAAACAACAGTTAAACTCTAACAGTTACGGTTACAGGGACCAATTTTCGAAACTTTTTAAATGACAAAATCTTTTTTTGTAATGTGATCTCCATAGCGAAAAACCAAAAATAGCGTTGGAACTGTACTTATAGCACGAAAATCTCCGGTGCTTCAAAAACTAAGAAGAAAAGTGAAAACAAGCAATAAGGGCAGAAAAGCAACAGAAAGCAAAATATGTTATTACGTTTCACAAATTTTCTCGTTCTCCTATATATACATTACTGGCCATTAAAATTGCTACACCAAAAAGGCGACATGCTATAGACGTGAAAGTTAAGCGACAGGAAGAAGGTGCTGTGATATGCAAATGATTCAGCGCATTCAGACAAAGCAAACGTCGGTAGCGACACCTACAATGTGTTTAAATGAGGAAATTATTCAGCCTGCTTCTCATACACAAATTGCATTTGAACGTTGTTGCCTGGTGAAAAGTCGTCGTGATGCCTCGTATAAGAAGCAGAAATGCGTACCAGCACATTTTTAACTTTGATAAAGATCGAATTGTAACGTACCGGGATTATCGTATCGCAGTATTGCTGCTCGCATCGGTCGAGATCCAGTGACTGTTAGCAGAATATGGAATCGATGGGTTCAGGACGATAATACGGAACACCGTGCTATATCTCAACAGTGCCCTATCACTAGCAGCCGAGAAGACAGGCATGTTACCCGCATGGCCTTAATGGATCGTGCAACCACGTCAATAGCCCCGAGTCAAGAATTGGGGTCGTTTGCAAGACAACAAGTGTCTGCATGACAGTTCGACGACGTTTGCAGCAGCATGGATTCTCAGCTCAGATATCATGGCTGCGGATACCCTTGACGCTGCATCACAGACAGGAGCGTATTCAATGGTGTGATCAATGACGAACCTGGGCGCACGAATGGCGAGACGTCATTTTTTCAGATGATTCCAGGTTCTGTTTACAGCATCAAGATGGTCGCATCCGTGTTGGGCGGCATCGTGGTGAGCGCACATTGACAGCTTGCATTCGCCATCGTCATATTGACCCATCACCTGGCATGATGGTATTGGGTGCTATTGGACACACGTCTCGGTCACCTCTTGTTCGCACTGTCGGCACTTTGAACAGTGCACGTTACATTTCTAGTGTGTTATGACCCGTGGATCTACCCTTTGTTCGAGCCCTGCGAAACCCTACGTTTCAGCAGGACAGCATGTTGCTGGTATTGTACGGACCTTCCTTGATCGGAAAATGTTCGGCTGTTGCCCTGGCCTGCATGTTCACCAGATCTCTCTCCAATAGAAAACGTATGGTCCATGGTTGCCGAGCGACTGGCTCGTCACCATACGCCAGTCATTACAGTTGATGAGCTGTGGCATCGTGTTGAAGCTGCATATGCGTCTGTACCTGTACATGCAATCCAATCTCTGTTTGACTCAATGCCCAGGCGTATAAGTGCTGTTATATAAGTGCCAGAGGTGGTTGTTCAGGGTACTGATTTCTCAGGATCTATGCACCCAAATTTCTTGAAAATTTAATCACTTGTTATTTCCAGTATAATGTATTCCATATATTCCATAATGTATTCCATATATTTGTGCAATAAATATCATTTTGTTATCTGCATTTCTTCCTGGTGTAGCAATTTTAATGGCCAGTAATGTATATATATATATATATATATATATTGCAGCATTGTTTGTATAGAATTTCACAAAATAATGTATGCCAACTACAATGTAATTAAAAGTAAACGGTTATTTGTGGCGTTGTTAATTTAAAATAAAAAAAAAAATAAAACATCTCCTCTGTTAAGTATCAAATCACCATAATGCGAGTAAACCCATACCAACCAATAAACATGTAAACAAACATAATATTGCTGATATGATCTGCAAAATCTACTCCGTAATATCCCATTAAACCAGACCATCCAAACTTAAGTAAAGAAATCTATTTCGTTATTATTCCGCAACAACTAATAAAATCTCACATCAATCTCCTTAATTTTTATTGAGGCTAGGATATCATCTCCCGTAAAGCGGTGAGCATTGAGACACACCTTTTTATCTGCAAAGAATTACTGAAGATAAGAATGCTAATTAGATAATTGGGTCCATAAGGATCCCACAAGGTAGAGCTGGTAAATTGCGCCTTTTCGTTCTTTTGGATGCGGAACGACTTGCCCGAAGAATTATTGACAAATATCCATAGAGCATTCTATTTATTTATTTATTTTTTGTAGTTAAAGAAAGATTACTCATTACAAATTAATACAATTCTAAACAAAAAATACAATATGACATTGTACAAATTTAATTTAAATAATTAATTTATATGTGGACAATATGTCGACATTGCATATTTTTATTGGAATGGTATTATTTATATATAGTGTAGTATAATCTATTATCTATAAAATGCGTGATATTATTTATACTCTTCTATACTATTCGTGGTTGAGATGGGATCACAGTGGCCTTTAAAACGTCTGTCTTCCATCTCATATTATCAACTTTAGTGGTTTCATAGCCGATTGGGTTTTTGAACCAAACTTGCGAATCCATGAGTGCCAGACAGTACCCCGAGTGGGATGGTATTATGTATATCATGAAGTTGCCTCATGTTATCCAACATACAACTTTGTTAAACACTGAAGAAATCGATAGAACACTTCAAGCTCATGTTTCTCAAAAACACATAAATAAATAAACTTGGGGTGCGTTTCATTTGATCATCTTATTTTTGTTTCTGTAATATTTCACTTAACTATTATAACATATTACTCAGAAATTTATATATAGGGCACCTACAATTATTTTTAGGTTTGTAAATTCGAAACGCTTGAACACCACTTTGACACATTATGAAATTTTTTATACAAGCCTTTATGGCTTTCAGGGGATATTGCCCAAATTATTGAATTGAACATTCAATGTACAATTGTTAGCCATTGTTGAATATTATTTTTAATCGTACCATTATTTGTACACTAATTTCGATAAAAGCGGTCAGTCCCTTTATGGTGCTTCTTTTGTTTTGCTAAAATGAATTTTATGATATCTAGCAGAGAATTATCGAAGCACCATATGTAGTTTTGATGAATTTAAAAAAACAACAACTTAAATCTTTCTTTTAGGTATCAATTGTGATACACCTAAAGATATCCAGTTCGAGTTTCAACACGAAGGTATGTCAAATTAAAATTTTTGTACACAGTTTATTAATCCAATTTAATTTTGTTATTGTAATTTTTAATTATTCTGGAAGCCCTGATTCAATTAAGTATGGAATATTTCCAAACTTGGCAAATAATCTTCAATTTTAATTGTTTCAATACAATTGTATTTATTTCGGAAAATAATCATTTCATATACATTAATGAAGGAAAGAAAGGCACGCTATTAAAAATAATCGCTTTCAGAATTGCGTCTAGTGTTATTACTATCATTTCTCTCATAACTTCTGTTTTTTCAATGCTTTTCATAATAACCCTAATACTAAATTATCACTCTTAATATATAGTTTTCCATTCACCCGATTATTTTATTATTATCAAAATTAGATATATTGTATATACTTAGTTAATAATAATGATGACTTGTGGAGTACTAATTCTACTATTTTATTCCAAAGATTTATTATTGCCTTAATAACGTTATTTCTTTTAACTTTTTTTTAACTCAATTTTCATCTCCATCACTTTTCAGTTATTTAATATTTGATCAATTAATATCCCTATTAGATTTATAATTTATCGAATTTCAATATCATTTCTATTTACAGTAACGTTAATTTCAAGAATAATTTTAATATTTAGCACATAATGTATTCCAAATTCAGAGCAGAATCGATTTACTTTTCTTTTACTAACTTTTGTTCTTTCTATATCACTATTAATCGTAAGAGACAATATAGATTTATAAATGATTTTATTCACTCTGAAGCTTTGCTCTGTTTTTAAAACAACACAATGTTATAAAATTAAAATAAACAACATATAATAACAACAAAATAATCATGCTACTTTCATCTGAATAAAAGGAATCTAAATTAAAATATTACAGTAGTATATTTTTATTTGCATAAGTACTTTATATATTAAATAACAAAGCATGTGCATTCTTATTTATGTTCTAATTAAAAAATTAATGGAATGATATACTGACTAATAATCTTTTGATTGATAAACTTCATTAAATTTTATTTTTCGTTTCAATAATAATTGTTACGCCAATAGGGAATGAATAGTTAAAGACTAGAAACAGAAATGGAACTCTAGTTTACATCCGGAAATTCATTTATCCCTGTCATAAAAAATAAGTTTACAAAATACCATATATGAAAATGTAGAAATGATATGGATTTTTTTCAGATGTGACATTCTATAATCTTACAATAGTTAATTTCATGGTAATCAATGATTTCTTAATTTGTCTCGCTTTTAACAATATATATCGAAAAAAGCACGTGAAAGTCCTATTTCAAGTTGTCCGTAAAGCTTTCAACTAAATTTTAAATCGATTTGTTTAATTTTTGTGAATGTATTTATTTATATTCCAGGAGTTTCATGCAATACAGCAAGTATTACTTCGATATCTGTGCTGGCTTTGTTCCTTGTCGTGTTCTCACTCATCTTGCAGAAACAATAATCTTTTCATTAATCATTTAAACCATTGTAAACACAGATATATACAATGAACTATTTTCACAAATATTCACTTGTTTTTTATGGAACATTGATTTCATACGGATTTTTTGTATTCAGAAATGTTATTTTGTAATTTTTAGATCAATAAAGATTCTTTTTTTTAATCAACCTGTGAATCCTTCGGTATATAAAACGGGAATTAAAAAATAATAGATTAATACCATGAAAGACTCTCTTCTGTGGTAAATGATAGAAATCAAATTGAACAGATATTGAAAAATAATACGCAAAATTTTAAAAATTATCCACATAACAAGGGAGAGTTATAGAGAAACATTATTTATACATTAATAGAGAATTGCCTACTATACTCTTTAAAAGAGCCAGACATATTAATGGCCTTATGAAACCGATAAATTTGAAAAGGAACAGTACTACAGTAGTGTTGCTGGCCAACGAATACCTGATTGAAGCAAATAAATTGTCATTCATTATATTTGCAACAAGTATAAAATGTGCAGTGATTATTTAAAAATTCATTTTCCCAATTAACAATACTATGAATACTAACAATACAATGGACTTCATAGTATTGTTATAAAGTTTCGTACGCAATGGAAGATTGAAAGTAGAAAAAAATTAAACTTTTAAATCGAATTCAATAAAAATTTAAATGTTTCATGTAACAGTTTTTAAATACATGCATTTACACTCATGTCCATAAATTAAGCATAATTCAGAATCACACAGAAATTCAACTCTAATATAAAAAATTAACCTGTAGAAATATCACACACATCTTGAAGAAGAATATGCAAATTACAGGAAACCACCAGATGGCGTGGATAGTACGTCACAATGACGAGAGTGTAAGAGAGGGGTATATAAAGAATGGTGGCAAAGAAGTAAAATTGTTCACAAGCGCTTTAAAAGCCTTTCAGTGCAATAACCGCATAGTTATGGCACAAAGGAAGCATTTGGATGATTTTTTTACGTGGTAGAATTATCGGACGACTGGAATGTGGACGTACCCAGCTGGAAGTATCCGAGGAACTTGGAATCTCCCAGAGTGTCATCTCCAGGCTTTGACAACGATTCCAAGATGATGGTAATGTGAATAGATGTTACAGCACAGGTCGCCCCCGAGTTACAACGCCGAATGAGGACCGGTATTTAGCAGTTACTGCCAAAAGAAACAGACGGAGCACAGCATCAGACCTGTCTCGTCAGCTCTCTTCAGCTACCGGTACGACAGTTTCAAGGCAGACCGTGTACAGACGCTTAGGGCACATTGGTCTATATGCTCGTAGGCCTGTCAGATGTGTTCCACTTACCGCAACTCACTGTCGCCTGCGATTAACCTGGAGTAGAGAGCATGCATTGTGGACACCGCAACAGTGGTCTGGTGTGATGTTTTTCGACGAGTCCAGGTTTAGTTTGCAGTCTGATTCTCGCCGGACTTTCATATGGAGAGCGCCAGGTACCCGTTACCACCAAGAGAACACCATTGAACGACACTGTTACGGTGGTACAGGATGGCTCGTTTGAGGAGGAATTATTCTTGGTTCCAGAACAGACCTGCATGTTCAGAGTGTAACGATGACAGGCCACATCTATCGGGACGTCATTCTGGAACAACATGCATGTTTGTTTCGGGGCGCCATGGATGCTGAATTTCTGTTTATGGATGACAACGCCCGTCCTCACCGTGCAAACATTGTAGACGAATGCCTTCAATTGGAGGATATCACCCGTATGGATTGGCTATCATACTCACCGGGCTTGAATCCAATAGAGCATGTGTGGGATATGCTTGACTGAGTGATGCAGCCCGTCAACCCTCTCCCACCTGTCAACCGGAACTTCGGAGGGCATTGCTTGATGAGTGGTGTAATATTCCCCAAGATCAGATTGATAATTTGATACTCAGCATGCCTAGGCGTTGTAAGGCCTGTATTGCATCGTCCGGGAGACATACTCCATATTAACCATCATACTAACCATGCTATACTGTTTTTTGTGAATAGGTTCTTTTTTGAAATTTGCTCCAGGGAGTAAAAATCACAATTTTTATTAATTATGTCAAACATATAGCATCTTTTTTGCTCTTTACCTTTTGTATAATAAATAAACTTTACAAATAAGTCAAATTTGTTTTGCTTCTGTCTCTTTCTTTGACTGAACTTCATTATCCTTAATTTATGGACATGAGTGTATTTGTTGCAAGAAAAATATTCTTGTTTAACACATAGCTGTGTCTAGTATATTAAAAATCTAATGATTGTTTACTTTTTAACTAAATATAACTTATTACCTTGTATGAAATATAAATTTGTAGTGATAAGTTCTTTATTCCAGAGTTGCAAAAATAATAATAATAATAATAATAATAATATTATTATTCGAGAGTTACAAAAAGCTCTTGTTCAAAAACTGGCTGTATTTAGTAGAGTTAAGACCTAATGGTTGGTTGATTTTTAAACAAATTCCCGTTTGTAGGAAATGCTCTCTTGTTGGAAACATAGCTGTTTTCAGTATAATGAATACCTAACGATTCGTTGATTTCTTAACTAAGTATAGCAACTAACCCTAAATAAAAATATAGTTTTGTATCGATAATATTCTCTGTACGAAATTTGTAAAAAATATTATTACACGAGAGTTGTAAGAAATGTGCTCTTGTTGGAAACGTAGCTGTGTTTAGTAAATTGATTAATGATTGGTTGATTTTTAAACTATATGTAACAACTTACCTAGTGCCAAAATATAAATTTCTAGTGATAATAAGTTCGTTATTCGAGAATTCAAATAAATATTATTCGATTCTAAGCGTTGAGTGTTTTATGAAATTTGCTCTGTTTGAAAACATAGCTTTATTCAGTATACAGAAGACCTAATGATTGGTTGATTTTTAAACTAAATATGACAAGTTACCTTGTGTTAAAGTATAAATTGGTAGTTATAATAAGTTCTTTATTCGACAGTTGAAAAAATTATTATAATTCGGGAGTATATATTATTCGAGAGTTGCAAGAAATATGCTCTTTTTGAAAACATAGCTGTATTCGATATTGTAGCATTTTTCCCACTGAAAGAATTGTGGTATTTCATTCCCAGGAGAGAGGAATGTATATTGTTTAACAAGTACATAATAACAACGCATCACTCAAATTTGATAGCAGATAAGCAGTGTAGTGAGTAGTTATATTACACATTAGTGCTTTGTACTATTGAGAACAACCTGCCACTTAAATCTGATAGCAGATATTCAGTGTCATGTATAATGAGACCCCATGAAATTATCGATTGTCTGTGCGATTACATGTTGAAACAATTACAGATGGAATATGAACTACACCATGAGTTGTTGCATTGTGATTAGTGACAGACCATGGGCTGAGAAAATGTCTACTCTAATTGGAAGTGAGGGAAGCTGATCTCCCCTCTTGACGGATTGTTTTAAAAGGAGGTTTTTGGTGAAGAAGAGAGTTCTGCGACTATTCGCCTAGAAGTGTTGTTTTTCTTTTCTAGAATATCTACCTGTTTCCAAAGTGAACTCCTTGTGGTTTCGTGTATCACGCCGTGTGGTAATTAAGGTCTGCCGCAGACCAGACAATTAGATTAGTCGCAGACTCGAGATCTCTGAGAATCTCCGTCCTTGGAGTGAACTACACTTGCAAATCAAATCTAATTCTTTATTTATAATTTTTTTTAAAAATAATAACTTATAATAAACAGAGTTGTATATAATATATAATGTTTGTAAATAAAAATTAATGTGTTTCTCATGAACCTGAAAGTGGCCCTCTTCTTGAAGGCGTTATAGATCTAGTATAGGCCGAGATGATACAATATATTGAAGACCTAATAATTGGTTGATTTTTTAACTAATTGTAAAAAGTTACTTAGAGTCAGGATAAAAATTGGTAGTGATAATAAGTTCTTTATATGAGAATTGCAAAAAATATTAATATTTGAAAATATATATTATTTCAGAGTTGGAAGAAATGTGCTTTTGTTGAACAAATAGCTGTGTTCAGTATATTGGAAGACCTATGTATTAGTTGATTTTTAAGTTCTTTATACGAGAATTAAATATATATATATTGTTCAAGACTATATAGTATTCGAGCGTTGTAGAAATTTTTCTCTTGTTGAAAACATAGCCGTGTACATTAATGTTGGAGACCTAATGATTGGTAGATTTTTTAACTAAATATTACATATCACCTAATGTCAAAATATAAATTGGTAGTGATAATAATTTCTTTATTAGAGAGTTGCAAAAAATATTATTTTTCGAGAGTTGCAAAAAACATGCTCTTGTTTAAAAACTGGTTGCAGTATTTAAGACCTAACGGTTAGTTGATTTTTAAACAAATATAAAAAGTTACTGTTTGTAGGATATGTGATCTTGTTGAAAACACAGCTGTGTTCAGTATATTGAAGACCTAATGGTTGGATGATTTGTTAACTAATTATAGCAAGTTACCAAATATCAAGATACAAATTGCAGTGATAATAAGTCCTTTATTACAGAGTTGCAAAAAAAAAAAATTATTATTCTATAATTGGAAGAAATATGCTCTTGTTCAAAATTTGGCTATATTCAGTATATTGAAGACTTATTGATTGGTAGCTTTTTAAATAAATATAACAAGTTACCAAGTGTAAAATATAAATTGGTAGTGACAATAAGTTCTTTATCAGAGAGTGGGAAAAAAAATTATTATTATTCGAGGCTATGTATTATTCGGATGTTGTAGGAAATTTACTCTTGTACAAAACGTGGCTATATTCAGTATATTGAAGACCTAATGAATGGTTGATTTTTAACTAAATATAACAAGTTACCTAGTTTCAAAATTTAAATCAGTAGTGATAACAAGTTCAGTTTCAAAAAATATTGTCATTCGGCACGATATATTATTCGAGTGTAACAAGAACTATGCTATTGTTGAAAACATAACTGTGTTCAGTATATTGAAAACTTAAGGATTTGTTGATTTTTAACTTAAATATAACAAGTTACGTTGCATCAAAATATAAATTGATAGAAACAATAAATTGTTTATTCGAGAGTTGGAAAAAAAATGTTATAGGAAACGATATATTGATCTAGTGACGAAAAAAATGTGCTCTTATTGAAAACATAGCTGTGTTCAGTATCTTAAAAGCTAAATGATTAATTGATGTTTTAACTGAATATAAAAGTTACCCGTTGTAAAAATATAATCGTAGTTAAAATAAGACCTTTATTAGAGAGTTGCAAGAAATGTGCACTTTTTGAAACCTTAGTTGTTTGCAGTATACTGAAGACTTAATGATTGGCTGAATTTTTAACTACATATAACAAGTTATAAAGTGTCATAATGTAAGAGGGTAGTAATAATAATTTCTTTATTCAAGAGTTCCAAGAATTATGCTCTTGTTGGAAACATAGCTGTGTTTAGTATACTGAAGACCTAGCAATTAGTTGATATTTTTAATTAAATATAACAAAATAACTAGTGTAAATATATGAATTGCAGTGAAAATAAGTCCTTTATTAGTGAGCTCCAAAAATTTTTAGTGTTCGAATGTATATATCATTCGAGAGTTGCAAAAAACATGCTCTTGTTGAAAACATAGCTGTGTTCAGTATATTGAAGGCCTAATGATTAGTTGATTTTTTAACTAAATATAACAAGTTACCTAGCTTCAAATTATAAATTATTAGCGATAATAAGTTCTTTATTCGAGTGTGGTAGGAAATGTTTTTGTTTAAAACATAACTGCATTCCATATATTGAAGACATAATGATTGGTTGATTTTTAACGAAATATAACAAGTTCGAGAATTTCAAAAAATTGGTTAACTGGTCTTTTTTTTTCAAAACAGGTTTCATGGAGGACTTTCAGCGGGATTGGTTTTCGTATATTTGGAGACTGAGAAAGAGTCAGCAATCCAGGCAACAGATTTATCTGCTCTTTTGCAGGCCGCAGAGGTTACCTAACCCTAAGAACTTTTTTTATTGGACTTTGTAGTTGTATTCTATGCATTTGTTCTTATGTACAGCATGTACATGTTACAATGTAGTGCTTCCTTTTCAAGATTCAATAAATTATGTGGCAGCTAACATTTCATTTAATCATAAAAAAGAAGGAAAAGTGAGATTCCACCAGCATTGCAGCGAACAGATAGCAACAAAACCTAAGCTGATCAACTTGACAAATACCACTATGAGAGGGAGTAAAGATTTAGGTAAAGTAATAGTACTAGAGAATGCCCCCATTCTGTTTTATACAACCCATACCACAGGATGTGTTGTTAGAAAAGAAAATTTCTTTCCTATATTAATTAATGGTGAAGATCCGTAAAATCTTTCATACCCTCCAGCTTCTTACCCAGCATCAAGTTATCGTAAATAAAGTTGAAAATCCGAAGCCGATCGAAGAAGTATGCAGTTCACCACCTACAACGCAAAAAACGCTTCTTTCGAGTCTACTTGGGATCCACTAGATGGCACCACTATTACAGATCAATACTATTTTATTTAGTTCGATAGCCAACATTTATTACAACTAATTGCACATCGTGCCATTTATATGAAATTAAGCCCAAGACATTATATTCGCATCTCTCTACTTTGTAAAATCCATCCTTTTCTTACGTTCTCTGGCAGCGCCATTTACCAATCATATTTATATATTCTAAGCGAAGACTTTTTACAGAAATCTAATTATTGTTTCTCTCTTTTTTTAATTTAAATGGAATGTTTAAAAAGTAGAGCAGGAGAAATAGTTTGTTTTAATCTTTTACAAAAATTGTGTAGACATGTTTTGTTAAAATGTTCGTATATTGCGTTATGCTAGCAATATTCCAAGTTCGAATCTTGGTCACAGCATAAGTTTTTTGTCCTCAGATTTTTTTCCACGGTATTGGGAGGAAATCGGTACTATGCCTTATTTTACTATTAAATATTAAAGTTCAATTTTAACATCAAATAAATTTGTAAATATTTTTAAATCTGCTAAAAATTATTTTTAACTATTAAAAATTTAATTTTTATACTTTCATTACTTTTTAGTTATATTGCTGCAACTAAAGATAAACGGAAGTATTATAGCACAGAAAGGAAAGTAATCACTCGGTCACACCGGGGAGAATGCTGTGACTCTTTCAGCCATAGCCTCTTGAACCAAAGGGAAACTTTTTGGTGGAAACACAGAATCATTGGGGGAGTACAAAGAGGCTCTCATTTCGTAAGTAATGATTTCCTTCTTTCTTCGTAAGAAGTTCTTGCATGTTCCGCTTGAATCTCTTGAGAGTCCATTGATCCCAAAAATCAACAAGACTTTCGTCAAAAAAATTTTTCAGTTAGCATATCTTTATTGATTGAAAACCTGCTTTCGAAAAAGTCATTTCCGTGGAAAATTATAAGAAACTTAATAACTATCCACAACTTTAGTATTCATTTGATTTGCTTAGGAGAAGCATGAAAAATGCATTCTGTTCCTCTTGCTCACTACTTTAATCACTTTTCTAACCACTTCACACCAGTTCCTAGGAAACCTAGTAGTTAAACGTTACCAAATGAAATCTACCTCTAAAAAAGCATACTCCTTCAAAACTCACCGAAATTAGCTAATTCTCAAGACCTATCCTTCATCTTGAAAATTACTTCTATAGATGAGCATTAAAGTCTGCCCAAATTCATCCTTCCAGACTCAAGTGTATTTTCGCCTCTTCATTAAGGCACAGTAAGGTGCTATAGCCATTATGATAATAAGCAGCTCATTGCAACATCACTGAGCTACGATTGGGAAACTAGTAAGGCACTTATAAAACTGTCTTTCTTTATTTTCACTATGCAACTCCAGATTTATGTTTTTGATGAAAACGCTGGCAGTTTTAAGAAAAGAAAATATTGAAGTGTTTCCCTGATATTGTTTACCACATGTCTTCCATAAGTAGTGGTTATCATAATAAAGTACTTTAAATCTGCAATTTATAGGGTGAAAAAAGGACTATGAAAATAACGTTTCATATATTTTTTGTGAAAATAGAAAATACAATATACAATCAGACATTTATTTCAGCATTAACATAGCAGACACTTCTGTTCAAATAGATTTACATTTCAATTTGTACTTTAAAAAAAAGTGACACATAATATAGTGAAACATCGAGAAGAAGAGTCTAGAGAGATACTTGGGTTAAGAGGACACAGTACCCTACCCTAATAACCAAATTTTTTTCACTTTCTGCTTTCAAATAACTTTTAACCTGATAATGACAATGTTATATTAAATAATATATTCTATTATTTTTAATTAATTTATTACATTTAAAACATTAACTAGCTAATTTCTTTATAATGATAAGTATTTATTTCAAATACTTAGGCTTTTTTGCTATAATTTCTTATAATGCATTGGAAATTTTTATTGGCAAAAAAATTAGAAAAACAATTTCTTAATTATAAAATCAACTTTAATTGCTTTTTTTATAATGTACAAGAGAAAAATACTTTTTTTAAAAAAATAATTATATATCAAATTTTATGTATAGAGTAACTTTTCAAAGTCATGAGGAGGGAAAAATCTTGATTACAAATTATCAAAATTTGTAAAAGAAGTAGAAATTTGGATACATTGACAACTTTTTAAAAAAGTGTGTTGGAAAAAAAATTTCATGTCTATTTAAATAAATTATACAAATACTTACTGCTTTAAAAAATATATATGCTCACAGCATATGTGCCCTTAATCCTTTTGGAATTCCAATAAGCAACATTGGGCAATTCCTGAGAAAGGATAAGTATGTCGAAGTACATAGTTCAATTTTTCCCATATAATTTTAAAAGGTGGGTAGAAGGTATAAATCCTCAGACAGAGTTCATTTCAAATTGCTGTAGCCCACTGGAATAATGATGAATCACCAAAGTGATTACAAAATCACTTGGGGATTTTAAAAGGAAACATTATAAATAGATAACCCAAATTTAGGCAATTCTTAAGCCAAATGTAGAAAGTGCAAGCCTCACATATTTCACTTTCAGAAAGTGCACCTATTCAGTTTATAATGAAAAAAATCTTGTGGGTAATCAGAATAATTTATATCTCGATTCAATTCTTTGATTACAGACACAAGAGGCTCCTTGAAGAACTCAAGAACAAATTTCTTAAGTTTAAAAGCACTCTTGATCAATTTACTCAATCCATTTTCTGTAAGGTTGCAAGTAGTTAGAGTGAGTATTTCCAGATTTGCAAGAGAATTCGTTTTTAGAATTGATTTCAGTTCAAGATCATTCAAATATGGAACAGAACCAAGGAAAAGTTCTGTTATATTTGGGCAGTTTGACAGCACAAATTGAAAGCATTTCTGGTCAATTTCACTAGCAATGAATCGCTTGAGATTACGCAAACTGGGGAAAGATTCCACAGGATATTTAACACATGCATGCCCATTTATTTTAAGAGATTCTAAATTCACACATAAGCTGCAGATATCATTAACAGGAAACTGTAGCCTTCCTTCAACTGATAAATGTTTAATCCTATGTCCAATTTCACTAATCAGTGAAATAAATTCAGGTAGATAATTATCATCACATTGAGAGAAACTAAGACTTAGAAATGTAAGTCGGTTTAGGAGATTGAGGGGTTGGAGGCTCCCTTTTTGAAATACCTGCATCACTAATTCTTCGACTAGAGGACATGCACAAGCAGCATTTCTAATTAGATTTGTAGATTTCAATTTGTAATTTACTGATTTCTTAGATCTATTTAAATATGAATTATAACCATATCCCCAGAAGCATCTTTGTAATCTAAATGCAAAAGGGGAATCTTTGTCATTTAAAACGTGATCTATGGCCATTGAGGAATCAACCAGTCCCAAAGATATTATATTTCGACAACTAATGAGAATATTTGCAACAGCTTCATAACTTGTGAAACATGGATCTGGATCACAAGCAGAAAATATCTCAAGAGCTTCCAAATTCATTAAAGAATATGCTCTTTGTTGCAAAAAATCGTACAGGTGAGATGCAGATGAGTGAATCCTTGCTACGCGTAACCTTCTGCAGTTTTCAATGTTGCTTAGATCAAAACATGTTGCAGTGTGGAGAGTTTCCAAGTTGGCACAACCTCTAATTAAGTTCCCAACTTCAGCAGACATATCAATTAATTCAACTGGCAGATGAAGTGACCGAAGATTAGGGAAAGTATAACTTGACAACATACTTATGAGAGAGCTACATGTTTCTCTGGCATTTATTTGTCTTTCCCGATCTTCTAGAGAACGTAGAGTCACCGCGAAACAAGAAAGGTCAAGTCGCTTCAGAAGGTAGTTTACAAGAAGCAGGCTTAATTTTGATGCTTCTGGAAGTTCATAGCATGGAAGAGACAGAGTGTAGTCTACTAACTCCTGAAAAACATCAGAAGGTAATATTTGGAAAGGATTTTCAGTGCATCTTATCCTCCATGCTGCTATTAAATGCCTGATAATCTGTTTCTGACACTGTTTATAAAGAGATGGTGCTTGCATTGTGAAGAAATGTTAGTCCAGCAATCTAAAATGAAAAATAAAACCATAAAAGAAAAAAATAAGCACATTGTATAAAAGCAATGCAGAACACTGTTAAAAATTTCCAGTCAATGTGAGACGCCGTCATAACTTGCAAAGAATCTACTTGTTTTCAAAATAATTACAGCAATGTACTTGGATCAATGGAATTTTTGATTGTTTTGTCTCAATTTTTTTTTTTTTTTACCTTTGTTTCTATAGTTAAATAAAATCTTCTTGGGAAAAAATTTTATTGGCCAGATTCAGCTTCATACTTTGTATATTTCATTCTTTCATCTAGTTATTATTAACTTCTTGAGAGGAATGCAATCATAGAAAACTTCCCAGGTTTAATATTCTTCATAAAATCTTACCAACTTATTCAAGTTACCAAAGATGGTTTCTTGCTCCACTGAGTTTATCTTTACAACTGAATGATGATACTCGAAATGTATTTTCAGAAATTTCTTTATTAATAAATATTATGAACTTAATGTGTCATAAGTAAATGTTATGTTTAGAAATATTATAAAACCATTTTAAATCTTTTTTAAAGAGATTATAAGAAGATAGATATTTTTAAAAGCTATAAGAAGTTAGATTTTTCTTTTTTGAAAATATGACATATGCACAAAAAATATCATAAGAAAAAAAATACCTTTTTAAAAAGTAATTTTCCCACATGAATTTAAATTCAGTTTAAAATAAATAAACGAATACATAAGAGAAAATCAGAAACAAGGAAAAAAAAAATAAATACAAGAGAAAAAAAAATGAGGAATAATTTTTAGGATTTATAAATTTTCAATAATAATTAGTTTCGTCAGAATTTTAAAATTATGCTATAAATTCAAAATTTCCTAACACTACTGTAGTATATTGTTTATTCACTTGTTGCACATACATAAAAAAAACCAGATGCTATGTATTTCAAGCTGTTCAAATTTAATGATTAGTTTAGCAATATTAAAAGGATTATCAATCGGAATTAAGTAGTCAAGTTATATGATAACTAATGTAAATGTTTTAATCAATGCAATTTTATATCTTTATCAAAAAAGTGAACCAGAACTGTCTAAGAAGCTTTAAATTCTCTTTCCGATTGGTTATCTGTGCATTTTTGATTTTTTAAAGAAATCGTTGAAAAAAAAAAAAAGAAAAAACATTCATAATAAACATGACAAGTTTTTAACCCAAAGAGCTCTTGGATAGTTAAGTTATTGCAGTTATAATACACTGTTCTAACATAAAAAAACATATCTCAATATCTCTTGTTCCAATCAAAATCTTTTAATGGCATTTATTTTCACCTTTACCTAAAAACTTTGATTAGCTGAGCTTTAGATCCTGTTAATTATTTCTTGCAGCAAAAATTATTTGAGATCTGGGAGAAGAGGAAGGAGCTTACACTTCTTTTCCTTATTTTATATTTTTATTTTATAAAAGTTACATTAAGGTCATAAATATAACTGAAGAATGAAAAAAAAAAAAAAAATTAAGCAGAAATTTGCAATAATGCTTTACTAAGATATAAATGCAAAACAAGGAAATTAAAGAAACTAGCAATTAACTAAAAATTTGCTAAGCACACATTTATCACAAATGTTGTACCAAATAATAAATTGAAGTTTGCTTTTAATCAATAAATATTCAATTAAATAAAACATAATAAAAATTTATAATATGTCTAATCCTTTATAAAAAATAATTATTTGTCCATTCATTTTACAGTTGTCGTATAAAAGTTGGCAAAACCCAACTAGACTTCTAACGGAATAACTCCTGCAGAAAGATGGAAGCTGACTGAACAACTTTTTTCAAAGCTTCTGAAAATGTTGGTCAATGGACTACCTCTAACAAAGAGATAGTTCATTGACCATAAGGCAAGAACAAACCAAGAGTTTTGAGAGATAAATCAAAGTTTATGATTAATAATTTTTTTTCTTGATAAAATATTAAAATTTGCCTTCACTAAATGGATGAATACACTATCCTGATTCAAATAGAAAAATATGTATTGTTAAATTAAAAACTTCATTAGGATAACTGAATGTCCTATCCACAAAACTTTCACATTTGCCAGTTTCTAACTAGATGTTAGACATTTATTTCTTCAAAAATTTATATATTTTATTTTTATTAATATGACAAACATTGTGTTTTAGGATTTAAACAAATAAAATTGTAGTATCATCAAATTTGTGAATTTTAAGCAGGTATTTACAGAAATACTGCAATTTGCAAGTATGCTTTGTAGATAATTTCTCATGTTTAGATTTTTAAAAAAATTTTAGTATTTGTATAACAGTTTGTGTACCTTACATTAATAGTTTAATTATATGATTTTCTATCATTTAATTATTAAACTTTGTTCATGGTGATGGAGTATATTCTGACATTATAATGATAGTGGTGCTTTTGTGCTAAACACAGAAGTTAGTCACATTAATGACATTTATATGAGTGGATGCAACCCTCTTAGAAGCTTATAAAGTAGAAGTAAGAAAGGGAAAATTCCCTTATATATGTTTATAATTTGGCCACTAGAAAAGCAGAATAATATTTGATTAAATGTATATAATGTAAATAGTTTTTAAAGTGTACTATTAAAATGAAAAGAAAAGAAGATTTTGAATTGTGTGGCATATTATTTGCTCTCCATCCTGAAACATCTAGTCTAATTAGCTTAAAGTGTGCACAAAATGACTGTAGAGCGGCAAACCAAACCTGAAACATCTTGAATCATTAACAATCATTCACATGTAGTGTGCAAAGTATAACAGTAATAGCAATATATATATATATATATATATATATACACACATTTAAAGGCAAGAAAAGTGGGATATGAATAAAAAATATACTTGTGAAAACAGAAACAGAATCTACAAATAAAAAAACAGAAGAATAGATATAAAGTTTCATACATAGAAAAATCTTAAATATAATGGCAAGTCAAGTCAATCAATGAAAAATATATTTTACTATTTTGAAAAGCATATCTTGTTACTTAATGATGATTTAATTTTTGCACACAACTTTCCATTAGATGTTTTGAAAAAAATTTAATAACCATCATCATTTTTTTTTTTTTTCTTCTTTTTTGCATATATAAAGATCTTTCGAATAATCTTTTATTTCCTTGGAGAAATCTTCTCACATAAACAATACACACTTGGACTTAAGATTATCTCGGTCTGTGTCATTTTTGATGACCTGAATAATTTGTTCTCCAATGTGACAAATAGTATCTTCAGCTTTTATGTCCTTTTGGAAATTTGGGGATTATCTTATATATCTCTATATAATGGGTTGAAAGGGATCCTTTTTGTGTAAGCATCGTGCTATTTTAATGCAGCAGCTACGGAAATCATGGAGAGTCTTTATTATTAGGGTAATTAAGAATATTTGAAAAAGCAGAATTAACATCAATCCTTTTGAGAAAATTCCAACTGTCTGTATCTTTACACTTCAATGTTTTAGATAGAGGGGCAGTCCTTCTTTTTGACCAATAATTTTTGTTTTCGAAAACTTAAACATTAAGTTTTTTAAGGAATTCATTTTGTTTATCATAAAATATATGATCAAGAGGAACCTTTTTCTGAAAGGTTGCCAAATAAGTTGAGAAAATTTTGTCCATAAAAACAAAAAATTGAGGTACAATACTGATTTTACCTGATTATCCGATTTTTTTAAAAAGTGGCAAATGCTGTTGTATCTATCACTGGGTTTGAAGCCTGATTTTGTTAAAATTCTAAAAAATATTTGTTTAAATCATTATTGTATTCTTTCACATGCTGGCCTCTGAGTCAGCCAGCTGTTATCAGTATGCAGCAGAAACAAATGATTGCTAATATCTTTTAGAAGATGTAATTCTTGGAATTCATGATAGTTAGCCTTTCCTTTTTGTAACCATTGTTTAAACCATTGAAAAATGGAAAGGACAAAACTTTTCATATCAAAGTTCAATACAGTAATACATTTCTTAAAGGCATTATGAACTGTATGTAAGCTGCAAGTTCAAGTGTCTACAAGGTTAACATGGCTTTCAGAAGTTAAATGCAAATTCAGCTTCTTTTAAGAACTTTAATTATTATTAGATGCAACTTTAAACTATTATTAGAGATAAAACTAAGGAACTTCTTAATGATAATAGCAGTTGCATGTCAGAGGAAAAAAAGTACAGTACAAAGTTGACGCTTTTCACATTTTTCTGATCAATATCATATATAAAATTCATCTGTATGTGTTTTTTTTTTTTACTTGCTTAGTGCAAGTTTCATCAAATTATATGGTATACAATAATTTGCTCGATGAATATTCATAAAATATTTTATTATGAGAGTAAGGCCCTAAGCCAAATTTAGTCATGTAACTGGCCTTTGAATCTGACAACTTTATGTGGTTAGCTACGTCCAATTCATTAAAGCTACTAAGTTCCCCAACAGACGACAATGAACTATTACACTTAATTGCTGTTAAGCTCATCATTTTAAACATAAACATGGAGAGATATACAAAGGAGCAGCACGAGTTCAACAATAAATGCTAATCGTGCTTACAGTTGAACTGTAAAAGTTTGTATTATATTGCATATTTTCATAGAAGTTGATTGGACATGTAACAAAGAAATCAAAAATATGTGAGCTCATTTACAAAAACAGGTTTCGCTATCTCCCTCATTTCCACTCTTCCATACAAAAAACAATAGTGCCTGCTCCCTCATTTATTCAGAGAATATATGCTGTTAATCCACAGCACACTCTCTACCAGTTGCTCCTATTACATCAATCCTTCGAACCAATAGGAAAAAAGAAATACTAACGTCTTAAGTGACATCACTCCTTCAACCAATAGGTGGGTAGGTTCCCTTGATTTGCTTGTTCTCATTTGTCTCAGCCTGGGATTTGAACCAAGAAATTTTGTTTGGATCAAGATCGATGTGCAAAACATAACACTCAAAATTTCAGGACAAGCTATTGACTATTAGCACATTTCAGGGCTTTTTTAAAAATATTTTCATGAAATGTACAAGCCCTGCATTTGAAATAATAAGTTTCAGCTTATTAATTACTGCAGAATTTAAAAAGTCCTTAACTGCAATTACAAAATAAAGAATAGAATATATTATACCTTAGTTCTTTATACCTCCAAACTCGATGAATCAATGATAGTATTACAGAAATATCCATAACATGTATAACATCTTCTGAGAACAATGACTACCCATCTTTCAGACAGAGATAATTCAGGAGCTCTACTATCCATCGTTTAGGCATTATCTGAAATACTAAAGACGTTATTTGAAAATAAAAACATGTAAATTACAAATATATATATATATATCAAACAGTTTAAAGTAGGCTTCTGCTAATATTAATGCAACTGTCAATTTAACAATTTTGAAGATAATTAGTGGTCAACCAAGGTTGACTAAAGAATCAACTGTTAATTTCAGAGATAGTACTCGATCTTGGTGCTAGATGGCATTTTAATTGTTTATCAATTCCGACACCAGAGTTTCAATGATACACAGTGTAGGGAGACATAATACTTGGAGAATACTGAGCTAGGTATGGAGAATTGCCAAAAACACTAGGCATTTATATTATGGGAGATCTCCCTAAAGAACCATATCTCTTAAAACAAAAAAAAAACCTAGGTTGACAGTTATGCTTTTATTATTAAACCACAAAAAAGTTGCAGCTAAAGCAAAATGGATCTGTGAAGCATATACATGAGCTAATATATAAAATCATGTCATAAAACACTATAAGCACAGAATGAAGGACTTCATACAACATAATATATTTGTAACAAACATAGAGACAGCAGCAAGGTGTAAGCCAAACAGAATCAGCAGGCAGGACTTGAACTTTAAATAAGTAACATTTAATATGTTGTTAAAGTTTAAAGAATTGAAATCCAGCTCCAAAGAAAAGCAATACACTTGAAGAGGGCCAAAGATAATTGACAACTGGTCATCAAAACAAATTATTAAAAATGTTTTGGTTAGAAATTTACAAAAGCATTAGAAATGAAATATTACAAAAATGGCATCTAGAAATGTTAACTCAGTGATTATAGAAAACGCAAGAAGCTGCAATGACAAAATGCGAGAAATAATACAGAGTTAATGCAACAATTGAAATGAGTTTTAAATCATCCTGTATAACAATTATATAATGTAATAATATACAGCATATTATTTTTCATATAAATAAGCTACAGAACGTTTTGGCTATTTTTTTTCATTTTATTGATGTTTCCTGATGAATGCAATATTAAGTGAATTTGATTTTGTGCTTCACAACTTATAAAACTGAAAACAAATATTAAATACCAATGAATTATTAAAATTGTGAATAAAATTTATACACAAAGAAAAATTCTGTTATGAATGGCATGTTTATTAAACACCTTTTACCAATTGTAATTTTAGTTACACATACACATATATATATATATATATTTATATCAAGATGATTAAAGACCCCAAGGCACCAAAAAATTTGTGAAAAAAAAATATTTCCATAATATGTAATTATTTGGCTGTCCAATATATGAAAAAATAGTTAAATTAAGTCTTGACAGTATTATTGATATCAGTAATTTTTGTTTATAACCAAATTTACAAGTAATAAAATTAAGAGAATTTAAAAAAAACAAAACACAGAAGTAGTTTTAAAACAGACTATCTAGCCTTATCATTTAATACTTCCAAATGTTACTTTTCTATACATCCGACATACAAAACCCATAATATAATTTCAATCAAAATTTAAGACATTTAAAAAAAATATTTCCATTGAATTGCTTATATATATTCATAAATAACCATAGAATTAAAACTATCATCACAAACAGAAAATTACTTATTTTTCTTAAACAGTTGAAATAATTTTATTGCTACAACATTTTATTAATTTGTAAGTGACATCTTGTGCAAAATTTTTCTTAATCCACAATAAATTATCCCTTAAGGTTTTTCAGCCCCTTTTGTCTTATGCATAACTAAATATATGATTAAATTTATGTGACAATTATGCTCGAAATAATTTTGATATTAATGAAAACAAAACAACTTATTACAATAAGCAATAAAAATTTATATATATATATTTTTTTTTCCAATTTATTATAATTTACATATCTAAACATGATGCTAATTTTAAAAAAAACTACTCCTTTAAAAGACCGAATTTTTCTATAAGAACACATAAATAATCAGATGAAATATTTTTTTTTTCCTACATTACTTGCAGTTTAAATTATTATAGTATAATTCAGGCTTGCATAATCTGTTAAATGAGATTTTAATTTTGATACGTATTTTAGATATGTGTCAAAAATAATCAAACTAATGACTTATACCAATTTTCGTGACACGCCCGATTCTGAGTGTATTGATGTATACCGGTTAAAAATTATTGCTCTGCATAGTGCTTACACTTGTCCGCGATTTCATATACAAGATAACAAAGACTTCTTTTATAGATTTTACAATGTTATTGATAGAAAAAGGAATTAATTAATAAAATACCTTTAATGTTTTTCTGTAATAAATGATGCATACAAAAAAGGATAACAAATTCACACTTTCAATTTTGACATAGCGCAACTTGTTTAGATCAAAATTCGAAATTATTGTTGCCCATTAGTGATGGGTCAATTCCGTATAAATGGTATGAATCAATACATCACTACGCATAAATTAAATATAATTTTAAAACAAATAAATTATTCGTATCCAATACGTTAAGATACGATAGCAACCAGTTACTGGTCAGCTGCATAGATTCGGATGGAACACATACGTATCATTTCTTATGATACCGGAAATACGGGTTACTGTTCGGTACTGTATGATACCGGAAATACTGATTCGGTGATGCTCGGTGTACAAATACTAAACAATTGAGAAATACTAATAATTGGTGAGCCTTCCCAATTGTTATATCTCAGTCGAGGGACATTAAGTGTTACATATATATAGAATTGTACTTAATAGAATATAGAATTGTACTTAATAGAATATAGAATTGTACTTAAT